>VMDR010010572.1:0-30488 GCA_007922815.1 Macrotus californicus | reverse complement strand
ATAAAACTGATTAAGAAATTGGAAGGCATTAAAACATATTAAAAATGATCATTCTTAAAATAAAACATTAAAATACACAAAGCATGAATTGCCCTAGTTGATAGTCTTGACCTTTATTTATAACAAACACTGTGGATGTAGAAACATTTCTTTCATTTTGCCTTGATATTTGTTGAATTAAGAGTGCATCTCAAAGCATCTTGAAATTGAGCAGCAGAGCTTTATATAAGTGCTTTATTTAATTTTATTTGGTGTACTTGCCTTGGTTTTGAAAACTGACATTGCTTTGGATAGTTCAGATTTTAGGTTAGTTTCTGATTTCATGTTGGAATATTCCACAACAATTCATATCTTCTTTGCTTTTTTTCTACTCAAGTCCCTCAAAGGGACTTCTGGGGCTGGCCGACTGGAAGTGGCCTCAGCCCTCCCAGGTCCTCCAGCTTATGACTAAAACCTGGGCATAACTCAGCAAACACGTAGGAGCCTCTGAAGGGTGAACCGTGGAAGGTGGACTATGTAGGCACCTGGGAACATGTGTTCCCTGGGTTTCCCGTTGCCCAGTTTCCTAAGTGTTTTTTTTTAAAGTAGCTCTTTATTCAAAAAGTGATCTTTGTAGTAACATGTAATAGGTCTATAATTTTAAAAATGAATTAAACATGAATTTAAAATCTGTTTTAATTCTTAATACAGTAAATATGGACATATATATCCCACACAAACAAAATCTCTCTAAAGTCCTCAATCATTTTTAAGACTGTTAAGAGAGCTGGAGACCAAAAAGTTTGAAAACCTCCACGATATATTGCACTATTTGCTTACTGACTTTAAGCATGTATGGATAGGAAGAGATTTAAATATAACTATATTCATGGAATGTGTAAGGCAGGATGTCTAGCCATACTTTAATGTTGTACCTTAGGAATATATGGTTCGCTTTCTCTCTGATGACATTAACGCCACGTGGAGCATTGCTCTAATATGAGAGACAACTCACATTTCAACTTCACACGTAAAGCCAAATATTCAGTTTCAAATTTAATTGCTGGATTTGAAGAAAGTGAGATGTTCTGAGGCTTTACTACAGCTACTTCTTCTTTTTTTAATAGACCATTTTTAGGGCAGTTTTAAGTTTACAGTAAAACTGAGCAAAGAGCAGGGTTCCCACATATCCCCTGGCCCCCACACTTGTACCACCTGCCCAGCGATCAGCATCCCAGCACCAAAGTGGTCCATTCGCTACTACCTGTGAACCTCACCGACAGATCAGTACCACTCCGGGTCTATGCATCTCTTTTCCCCCGAACCCTTGGCAACCACAGATCTTCTTACCGATTTCATTGTTTCACCACTTCCAGAATGTCAGAGTTGGAATCGTTCAGTGTGTAAGCTTTTCAGACGGCCTCAGCTTCTTTTTTACATACATTTGATGAATTTTAGTGAAAAAGTCAGGTCCAACTTAGTCATTCTTTTCGCATGTTTATTTACTTTCCACTATAATAAAGTCACACATACCTACCTGTCCTTGTTGCTTATCCTGACACATTGCAGACCCTTAGCTATGAGTGGCCATGAACTCCACGGAATCACCGAGCCAGTGTACAAACAGGACCTCTCAGCTAAGTGCTCTTGGAATTAAATCCTTAAGGATGGCAAAAAAACAAAAACAAGAAAAACAAAAAAATCCCCAAACAAAAATAACAACCAACCAACCAAACAATAAAAACGGCCCTAACAAACCTCCCTGGACAGTAACTATCTCAGGGACAAAGATGAAACACTAGAAAACCTGCACATATCCTCTTCACAGAGCAGCTCGGTCCTCCAGAGACTCTAGGAGTTGTATTTTACCAGGTTCGTTTAAGTCTCTGTGATGGTTCTTAAACCTTTAGAATTTGTGATTTCAAACCAAAATTATTGTAATTTTGATAAAACGTAATACTCATTTTTTCATTAAATGACTTGGAAATGCAGTAGTTTGGCAGTATCCAGAAGGACCATGAAAACAAAATAAAGGGCTACTATTGGGGAAGAAGGGATTTAAAAAAAAGAGAGAGAAAAAAGTACTTTCGGTGTGTTTGTAGATCCAAGCTCCACTTTCTTGGTGGGTGGCCCTAACCCAGTGAACAGTGTGTACTGTTCAAAGGCAAGGGGTTAGGAAGGCAGTGCCAGCTCCTGCCAAATGAAGCACCTGTCGGGGATTATTGCTGTTGGCTGGCTCGCGACAGCGGGGTTGAGCAGTCGCCTCCGCGCGCCTTAGCGGAAGACCGCAAGGACGGGTTGGCAGCGGTGCACTGGGGGTTTCCCCAACCGTGACACACGGCGGGGGCTAAAGACAGAGAGCGTCAGACTCGGAGCTCAGCTCTCGGTCGCCCCTTCCGCCACGAACGTGGTGCTGAGTTTAGGGTAAGCGCTGGCAATTGCTTGCTGAACGGTCCGTAGTGATCCGTTGTTAGCCCTGCCGGGTTTTGGATGCAACCAGGCAGGGGCGGGGCTGCGCTGGCACGCAGGGGGGGCAGGGGCGGGGCTTGCCGCCAGCGGAGGTGTGGCCACGCGGGCCTGCCCCTGGGCTGAGCTGCACAGCGGGTGCGGAGGGCGGGCGCTGGCGGGTGGGGGGTTTTGAGAGTTGGTGCGGGGTGGGAGATCGGCACGCAGACGCCACGTTGGGCGTCCCGAGGCCCGGGACCCTCTTCCGGAGGAGGCTTCAGGCGGGGCGGGTGTTGCTGAGAGCGGAGGGCGGTTCGGCTGGGGCTCAGGAGCATGCGTGCGTGCGCGCGCGTGCGGATCGGAGGCTGCCCTGCTGCCTTCTCCTCCAGCAAACGCCGAGCGGGAGCCAGCGCCTCCTGCGGACGGCTGTCCCGAACCCCGAGTCAACCCGCTGCTCCCCTCCCCAAAGGGAACCTCTGCGGCCCCAAGTCCAGGCCAGGAGGGCGCGCTGTGGGCACGCTCTATTCCCTTCTTGCAAGTGCTGGGCAGGTGGTGGGAGTTCCTAAAGCTTGAAACTCAGAATTTTAAAACACGTGTCTGTCTCTGTCCTTTTTACTTTTAGGGTTTTGGCCAAATTGGGAGAGGGCACACAATATCCACTTACCCCTTCTCACCGAGGAAGAGTGGGAGAAAGGGTAAGTAAGGAATGAGCAGGGATGGAGGGAGCTAGGACTGCAGAGACAGAGCAGGGGACACAGGGTTTGGCCCCTGGAGGGGCTGGCCCCTGGGGATCTTGGGCCCAATTCCCCATTTTCATCAGGAACCTGAGGCCCACGGGGGGGTGGGGGCCTCTTCCCTCAGAACGGCCCCCCTCCCAGCCAACACGGATGAGAATAAGTCTACCAAGACACACACTGCTTGGGGAGGCAAGGTAGTGGATCTCTCACTGGAGAAGGGCCTGGAGCCTGTTCCTCAGTGGGCTTTTATTGTGTTTAATTTACACAGGAACACAGGTAAAGCTCATCAATCATTGTGAGACAGTAAGGATCAAACAATAGATATACAAAGAACTATGAGGGCTTATTCTGAGTCAGGGTCAGTTAGCTTTTGGGAAACAAACTCATTCTATTCTCAGACCCTTATTTAAATTGAAGGTATGAGCAAAGCAGGTTTCACAGGATTTCATGCATTCTTTCTTAGGCCCGAAGGCCCCCAGGGAACCTTCCATTCCTTCCCAGGGCTCCAGCATTGTTTTAGGCTTAGGTCACATCGGGGAAGTAAGGCAGCCAAGAGATTAGGAGGCTTCTTGAAGACAGAATGAGGACTCAGACTATGTCAAAGCCTAGGTGCAAGGGTCCATCACTCCCGTTTTCATAGCCTCCTAAGTCCTTCCCTGAGGGCCCCTTCATGACAGTGCCTGTCTTAGGTCATCCCTCCCTTGAGGAATCTTACCAGTCATTGGCTAACCAGTCATCCACCCAGGGCCAAGCAGGGTGAAGTAAAGGGGTCAGAGGCTGAACCCCTGCCAGGGGATAAGCTTTGTCTTCTTAGTGGCCTTTGGTCCCAAGGTCTCTTTACTCAGCCTTAGCCTTGAGGGGTTACAGCTTCTGAAACCAGGCAGGGAGGTTCCCAACAACCCACCTTCAAGGGTCATGTTCTCCAAGCTCAAGAGCTTTTTCAGGCTTACAGACGATGTAGAGTTGCCTGTGAGTCTGCTCTTGCCCTTGACTTCTTTGGAACGTTGGTCTTGTACCTCTCAGCTCTGACTAATCCCTGGGGCTGTACTAAAGAATCCTGCTCCTCCTTGATGATTAATGGGAAACACTCCCAAGGATCTTGACATTTTAAAAGGGGACTCCTGTAAAGATTCTTGATGACGCCAAAGCATAAAGTTAATAGCAGTATCACACGTGTTGAATTTCTTTGGGGATCTTCTCAAGCTTATAGAGGAAGGTATTTTGGGGAGGAAGGCCTTTTTCTCTTGACCTATTTTTGATACCCCTTCACCACCATTCTGTTCACTTATGAAAAGTTGCCACACAGCACCCTGAAGTCCTTGGAGGTTTGCTGTGATTTCCAGTGTGGTCTCTTTCATTGGTCCTTTTCTGAGAATTCTCCGTCCCTCTCCACCGTCTAGCTACCTCCTTCTCTCCCAGCTGCGAAGTGAAGCCCAGCGCCTCCCAGAAGGTTGGCAACATATAAATAAATGCTTTGAATTAGTTAAAGCTCAGGTTAGTCCCAAGGAAGAGCAGGGAATACTGCCCTCTGGGATACTTAGGCAGGAAAACAGGAACCGCCCACTGATCCTGACATTGGCTGCCTGTGGCCTGAGCCCGCGTTTTTATTTGTTTCAATGAAGTGGCAGGTGACCACCTAATTTACTTTCTGAAAACCCAGGAAATCGTTGTTTATTGATGAGGGGCTCATTTACTGATTCAGTCGATTTTTATTTATCTACTGATGTGAGTGGGGTGGTAGAATGATGTGGAAGATGGCTCTTTTGGGTCAGACCTGCACCGGTTTTCTGTGGATTTTCTGAATAGCTCCGTGTTCGTGTCCATGAACTTCCCTGTACTGATCACGTGGTGTGTGTGTCTGTCCTTGTTGTGGGAGAAGAGTGTTATTTTTCTGACTCTGGTGCTTTCAGTAATAAACGTTCAACGCTGACTGACCGTGGTGGTTTGTGTCCTGTAAAGAATAGTAGAGTCACTTTCCCAGAGTAGTAAGTGTATTGTACCAGGATCACAGTTCGGTGAGGTGGGTTTTTTGAATTGTTCCATACAGATGACCTAAGATTAGGAAGCTTTCAGAGTGTCGGGGATGCAACACTTAGGGAAATAAACACTAAAGTTCACATATATGCATTTCTGTACATTGAACCTCATTTTTTATCAAAGTGAAAAAGGTGTCTTTTTCTGGTTACAAAGGTTAAAAAAAGTTATTTAAAGTTGAATCTCACAAGGATATAAAAGGTAGAAAGTGAGTCTCCTCTGAAGTCACTCTCATGTGCTCATTGTCAACTGTGTTGATTTGTTCAACTTTTGGTTTCATAATTATATATTACTATTTGGGAAAATTCTAAATTTCTGCCTTTTTTCTCCATATTTTTTGTGGCTATTTACCACCATTCCTGTTTCAGCCCAAGTCCTCCAAGTGGAAGTAGCATGCCTTTTATGTGTAGTCTGTTCGACGTGAGTTTGATTCCTGGGCCCTGACATCATTAGCTCTGCCACTGTGGGCCAGTGAAAACTTGTCTGCTCCTTAACTGGTCATCTGTCAGAACAGAACAGTGAGCATGTTAAAATGAGTGTGTACAAAAAGCAGTGGCTGGCCCTGTTTGATTTCCTTCTTTGTTTCTCCATCTGGTCACCCACCACTTCCTTACGACTGTGAGGTGGGTGTGATGGTGAAAATCAGCCTAGTATTTAACTTCCCTAATGGTGCCAAGCCTCCTGGATTTTTGCATTTTCACAGCGGTCACCTGTTCTATCTAATCCTGGAGTTTCTGAGACAAGGACTGACACCTGCGGTGGCTCATACTCCCCCTGTCTGATTGTTCCACAGACACACGGAGGGCCGGCTTGAAAACAGAAGGGACAGGGTTTCTATAATGCGTTGAAAAACCTCTGACACGGTGCCCAGAGTGAGAAAGACATTCTACTGGATTTAGCTGAGAGCTTAAAGTGAGGATTCCTATTTCAGAAATGTCTGTGTCTGATAAGAATGGTAATAAAAATGCTGATGCTTCATGTCTGAGCTGTCGTGGTTTTGCCAAGGTGTGGGTTTCATAATACGGCTGAGCTGAGTATTTGGTGTAGCTAATGCTTCTCTAGAAGCCAAGAAGACAGGTCCGCAGACATCTGATTTCACACGAAACGTCTGGTTTCCCTTTGCTAAGGAGTACATTTTGTCAGTAGATTATAGGCATGTCAGCTGTACCCCCTGGTTTGTGGCACTTCTATCATAAGTTCTTGTCTGTAGGATTTAGTGTGATGTTTTATTCAAATGACAGCACACTGGAAATGAGCACCTGGTCAGAAAAGCACATTTCCCACAGGTGTCTTCTGGTGTCATTGTTCCTGCAAGTTAAGGTGGAATAGTTTCTATTCTTGGTGATTTTTTGTGTGTGTGAGGCAGAAAAATATTTTTAAAGAAGATCGTTATTTAAGGACCCTTCGTATTCCAAAAACTTATTTCCAAGTCCATTTTTTGTTTGTGATGTTGGTTAGGGTAATTATAGGAATGAAATCAGTAGCATTTAGATTTCTAGGGTAGGGCCCCAGGCTTTTCTAATTCGTTACTTGCCCGTGAGGTAGGAGTGGTCCAGTAGACTCTCACCAACATGGATAACCGTGTTTGGGCGAATAACATATTCTGAGTTCCAACCCGGAATGCCTCGACTGCACACCTCTCCACTTTGAGGTCATCAGGGCCATAGACATACTCTGGAGGCTGTCATTCCTGGGCTGGCTGTGTCACTGCTGAGCTGTGTGATCTCGGACACAAATCTCTCCTCTGTGTAATGGGCCCTGACTCCTCATCACTGTCAGACTGAGCGCTTGTAAAGTAGCACAATACTGGGGACAAAATAAGTCCTCAGGAAATAGCGGTTTCATCTTCCCTCTAGGCCCTTGCCACAAGAGCAGGGACTCCCTGTCTCCCACAGCCCAGGCCAACCCACTGGCCAGGACGGGGGCGCCAATGCAGGGAATTCCCCGTGGACTTGGGATTTGGTTATGGGGACTGGGAAGGGTATGGAGAGAAGGGACAGAGGGGACGAGGGGGGAGCTGAGGGGGAAGCCAGTCTTTTCTCGGTGCATGGACGTAGGTTGATGAATTACTCGACTCAGAAAGAACCACCTTTATCTCTGGACTTTGGGTTGCTCTCTCAGCTGCTCTGCTGGAGACTCTGTCCTTCCTGCCCGCGTAGTCCAACAATCAGTTTTTTTCTTTGTCACCTTGGTACTACCTGATTAACCATGTATTTCATTTAAAAAAATGGGTGGGGCTTAGTGATAGATGTCTATACTTCATTACGGTCTGTTTTTTTTTTCTATACTCAAAGTCCAGTGGATATCTTCTTGTCCTTTCATTGGCTATAGCTCATTCATTCTCCTTTAAATTTTTTTTTGTTTTATGATATGCTGTGTGCATTGAACTAGATATAAAGGCGAAAAATCACTGTCCTTGATCAAGGAGTTTGCAGTCTAGTAGAACAATAGACACCTCTTGCAAATAGTGTGCGATTGGCCATTTGGAGATACACGTGGAGAGGAAGGCTCAAGGGAGCTCTTGAGGCCTGAGGGAGATGCCAGGGATGGTTTCAGCAGTGGTTGTGTTAGAGCTGAGTCTCCACGCTGAGCAGGCGTGGGCAGGTGGACAAGGGGCAGGGAGCATTCCCAGGTGGAGCTAACAGCCTCAGCCGGCGCCTGGTGTTCTGGGAGCGGCGTGTGTTCCGGGACCTACGTGTGGGTCAGTCAGATGAGAGTGTGGAGGGCAAAGTCAGGAAGGGAAGGAGGTGGGTCGCTGATTCAGGGCCCACTTTCTATCCCACGTGTGGCAGTGACCCACTGAAACCTTGTGTGTGGCACGCGAGGTCAGGGACGCCGTGTGCTGGGCAGGTTGGGGTGGAGAGGGTGGGGTCGGACGCCGTAGGATCGGACGCCTGGGCAGACAGTACATTAGTGGGAAGTCGGGAGTGTGAGAGCTCAGACAAGGGGAGAGTCGTGGGGACACTCAGAAGGGAGAAGGTTTGGGGAGCATTTGCAGGAGGGGGAAGGCTGGCCGTTCTTGGTGAGTGAACGTGAGAGGAAAGGGAGAGTGGGGACGTGAGAGTGACTGACGCTCAGGCTCCTGGGTCGGGAGAAGGAGAGGGAAGAGGGAGCAGGCCTGAGGGAAGCCAGCGAGTTCAGGTTTGGGTGTGTTGTGGTTGACAGCTTGCCGGCGTCACTGGTGGCAGGAGGGGTCCAGGGGGCAGTTGGCTGCTGGGTCCTGGTGCATCACAGGGCACCGGGAGGCAGGAGGTGCAGTTCTCCGAGGGCGTGTATCCAGAGAGCCGGGCAAGGCGTGGGTGGCGGGGCGTGAAAGTGCTTCAAGGGGCTGCCCAGAAAGAGAAGAGAGCGGGGCTGAAAGTAAGTCTTGGGGAATACTGGCTGACATTAGAGCGACAAACCGGGAAATGAGAGATGGAGGGAGGCTGAGGGGGAGTGGCCAGCGGGGTCTGGGCCAGCCAACGGGTGAGTCCAACTTTTCAGGCGCACAGTAGAATTTCAAGTAGAAACTAGTGAAAAATGTAATGCTCCAGCCCTGGCTGGTGTGGCAGAATGAAGGGAAACTAGAACATTTAAAGCAAAACTTAAGATCCAGCATGCTGCCTTGGCCGTGTGGCTCAGCCGAATGGAGTGCTACCCTGTACATCCAAGGGCTGTGGGTTTGATTCCCCGTCAGGGCACCTACCTAGGTTGCAGGTTCATTCCTGGTCAGGGTGTGTATGGGAGGCAAGCAATTGATGCTTCTCTCTAGCATCAATGTTTCTCCCTTCCTCTCTCTCTAAAACCAATGGAAAAAACTTTTTAAAAAATGCAGTGCTCCAAATCAAGTATGATGAAGATTGTAAAGTGCCCGTTAGAAGTTGTTGGTTCTGTTGGAGTGGTGGGGGCAGAAACTGCACTGCCGAGGGCGACCGGGGAATAAGGAGGTGAGGAGGCCAGTGAGGAGGGATGCTTGGCCCTTCCTCAGGGACTTGGACTTCATGGTCTGCAGTCCAGAATTCTGAAAGCTCTGCAAGGGGTTCTCCACCTGCCGGAGAGGGAGAGCCCGCCTGCAGACTTGACTTCTGTGTTTGAGGGGAGGGGTCCCACAGAGAGGGAGATATTGAAAGTGTCCTTGCCTGTCCTCACTGTTCTTTGATTGTCAGTGTCTTATGAATGCAAATTGGGTTGCCCCTGCGTTGGCTTAACCCTCCCTTTAAACAAAATTCAGCCCTGACCAACCCTTGAATTGCCTGTTTACAGGATCCCTTTGTGGCCAGAGGTCCATGCTGCTCTGCCCTCTTTCCATCTGGCCCTTCTGCACATGTTATTCTAGAACCTAATCCAGTTGAGGATGGGGAGGAGGTCCCCTTTCTTTTATTACGAGTTGCAAATTTTCAATGGAGTGTGTACCACGAGACTAAGGGAGGAATAACCATACCAGAAATGAAAAGTTATTCAATTTAGCAAACACTCATCGCTACCTTCAAGGCTGTATAAGCTAAGGACCTAGAAGAGGGGGAGGATGAGTACGATAGGGTTCCGGCCCTCATGGAGTCCGAGGAATGGATGTGTCACTAGTGCCCTGTGCCGTGTGCTGTCACAGAGGTGGAGCTCAGGGTCAGGTGGTGCAGACACTGGACTTCTTTATGTGTGCGATCCTGAAGGCTTCCCCAAGGAGGTGATGCGTGAGCCAGGGCTCGCCAAGAAGTTAAGGGTTGGGGTGCGGAGTTTCAGGATGTGGGGTCAGGGGAATAAATCAGTCCTTGGTGGCCCCATGATGGCAACAGAAAAGGTTGGAGTTTCCCACCTCCTCTTCCTTGTCCTGCTTGTTGTCTTGCAAGGCATCTTTGTCTTAGAGGGAGCTCTTAGGGGATCAAGATGTTTCTGCTTACATATGTGGTACCAGCAATTTTTCCCCTCCCCACCCCCAGCCATGGTATGAACTTTCTGTGAATTTACCACCACTGGTTTATCATCTATTGATGAAGACCGATCAGAACAATGAAGTCAGCATCCCTGGGGTTGATGGCTGGTCCTGAGATTTTTCAGAGTGTCGCAGGTTTTCACGTGGCAGGCAGGTGCTTAGCCCATTCTCAGGGACGACCAGAATAAGCAAGCACCCCCCACCACCCATCCCATGGTCCTTCCTGTGTGTCTCCTTCAAAGTCTCATTGAACTCTGGCCAGGTTTGGTAACTCACCGTGTGTTCTGGACTAAGAATACCTGGAAGGTGGAAGTATACATTTTTCTTTTATGTCATAAATCACAAAAATTTAATCTTTGCCATTTTACCCAAAAGTGTGGTCTGAAAGCTTGGTCTTTGTAATGGCACTCTGACATACACACTTTTTTTATATCTTTCCATTGACAAATGTTCATAGCATTTATGGTCAGCTTTTGAAAAATGGTCTTGTTTATAGCCAGAGGACAGGTAGTGAACACATTATCCAGTCCTAGTTGGGGAATCGCGTGCAGCAGACATTTATTAAAGAAGGGAAATGTCTGTGATGTCCTGTTTTGTATTTTAGGATGACTTAATTTTGTATGATTTTTGCATCACGTAGACTGAGAAATTCACAGCATCTCAGGAGTGTTTTCTCTTTTCTGCTCTCTCTTGAGTACTTTCCTGTGCAGATGTCTCTCCTCAGGAGTCCTTTATCTCCTTCGCCACACTCTGCCTTCTCTGTCTGCTGGCTGCACCTCATTCTCTTCCTGTCTTTGGACTCAGTCCATCGACGTCCACTTGGGGGACGAGTGGGCTTCACAGGGCGGCAGGCATCGCGGGGAGCAATGAGTGCGTAAGGAAGCGTTCCCCTGAAGCTGAGGGTGGTTGGCAGTAGTGGAGCTAGGAAGCTGTAATCGGTAAGAGAAGATCACAGTTGCTTTAATCTACCTTAATTTTTTAACAGGCTATTTAAAAGATTACAGTTTTAATAGACTCTTGAAGAGATTACAATTTTAATAGACTATTGAAAAGATTACAGTTTAATAAACTATTTAAAAGATTACAGTTGCCTTAATTTACCTTAATTTTTTTAATAGACAGTTTTTTTAGGGCAGTTTTAGGCTCACAGCAAAACTGAGTTTGAAGGTAGAGATTTCCCATAGCCTCCCCGCCCACACCCCACGCCACCCCACCTCCCCCCTCGTCCACGTCACTCACCAAAGTGGCACATCTGTCGTAACTGATGAACCTCTACTGATGCATCGTCACCACCCATGGGTTATGGCTTATATTCGGGTTCACTCTGGGTGGTGTAGGGTTGACGTGTGCATCGGGATAATGACACGTATCCTCCATGACAGTATTGTGCAGAGTATTCCACTGCCCTAAGCCGCCTCGGTGCGCTGCCTGTGCATCCCCACCACCCCACAGCAAGCCCTGGCCGCCACGGGTCTCGTCACTGTCTCCAGTTTTGTCCTCTCCAGAATGTCCTAGAGTTGAAATCACATAGTTGGTAGCCTTTTCCCTTGATTTTTAGTTTGCCTGATAGAGCAGCTTCTTCACAAAGCATTTTTTATATTTTTTCCAAGAGCTTAGTTGTTTAATAAGAGTTTTATTAGTGTCAGATTCAGATCCTAAATAATTGTTGAGTTTTTTTAGAAAGTAGCTGTTTAGGGTTGTTATTATGTGAGGGCAGTTCGAAGCGCCTTAGGCACTGTAGGTGTGTGTTTGTCACGCGTCTCCGTGTTTCTCGTGTGTGAGACACGCCCTGGAGTCTGGACACGGGGGGACGGTGTTAGAGGATTCAGTTTGAGACCCTCTGGGGTATATGAGTCCATGATGTTAATGTTCCAAACATTTCATCAAACCTTTATTTTAAAACTTTTTAGAAAATAGGCCTTACCCATGAATTTCTAGACATGGAAGTGGTTCCGTGGAGGGGAAGAATATGGGATGGAGGAAGGTTATGTGAGTGCTAGCTCCACTGCCAGTGACATGAGCATGAACTTGGCTCTGAGCTTCGTTTGCTTTGGGAGAACGGAGGTCCGAGCTTCAGAGATTGTTCTGAGGACCCTGTCAGCTGTTCGTGAGAGTCCTGTGCAGATTTAACCCATTCTAAAGAAATGTAAGGAACTACTGGTTCATGAGTCATATCGGCTCACTGTTTTTACCTCTGTAATTTGTTTTGTTTTGTTTTGTAGACAGGTGATACAGGGAAACGATGCTTTGAGGTTAAGAAGGCAGTGCAGTAAGTCCTCTCCATTCTTGGTAGGTTTTTGGAAGTGAGTCGAAACAACGTGTAATGACAGCAATGTGACCAAAGGCTAAATGATTCAATCAACAGTTACGTTCCCACGGCATCTCATCGACGTCATCACGAAACGATGCTGAATGAGATGTTATCCGAGGACCCGTTATACTGCTGAAAAGAGTATTTAGCTGTGTCGGAGAAAAAAATGACTTTTTTTTAATCTGAATATGTCTCATTGATTTAGCCTGCTCGTGTCTTCTTAGGAAAGCTGTTCACTGTGAGGTGCTCTGCTTGTGTGCTTGGCTCCAAATCACATTTATTACCTGTCAGCCGGAGTGTTAGTGTCCCTTCCACAAGCATGAATTATATTGCCACACTCTGTACAGAGTCAGGGGCACATTATTTCCTGTTTATGGTAAGAAAAGGCGAGTTTCTAAAGCTCTTACGACCCATCTCTGTGTGGTTGAAGTCACTCGGGCCAGATGGAGTTGGGTGGAAGAGGAAAAAAATGGTCTTGTTGAAGTCCTGAGGCAGGTGATATATTTAATATATTTCTAGGTTCAGTGAAAACGTCCCTCTGGTATAAAATACTGGAGGGACGGCCAGGGATATACTAATGAACGGAAACGACAGAAATCTTTACATTTCTCAGTCTGAGACGCCTTGACAGTGCTGAGTGCAAACTGAAGGTGCAGCATCCGCCTTCAGTCAGTTCAGTGGACATCTCCGTCACACGGCGATGGCAGCTTTTCCTAGCTACTTTCTTCTGTTGCCTTCAAATACGTCGTTTTGTCGAAGACAGAAAGATGGCGTATCCTCAGGCGAAAGATGGAAGGATGTCTGTCCAATGACCAGTCCCTCAGGTAGACGTGGGGCGTCCAGAGGGAGTTGTCACCGCTGAACAGGAAATGGCACACGAGACCACTGTTGGGTGCTGTCCGACTGCGGTATTGGAAATGGAGGGAGGAGAGTTGAGTGAGCATTCTGAGAGGTGGGCAGTAGAACTTTTCTGAATGTGTTTGTTTGGAACAACCTGTCTTCATAGCAACCAAATAGAATGTCACTTTCGAGAAGGGAACTGGGTGACAACATGGGTCCTATCTCCTGCTGGCCATGGGCTCCCACTACCTACCCAGGCTGAACGTGGGGAAGCGCAGCGATGCCTGCGTGTCATGAGCTCTCCCTGGACGTTTAACCCCAGATCTTGAAAGCAGGATAAAGAGGAGGTACGGCTGTTGGCTCTACAGGCAATAGAGAGAGGAGTGGCTGAGCGAAGGGCGCAGATTCGCGCGATCTGAGCCCTGCTTATCTGTCTTGGGTTTAATATTAAAGAAAGCAGAGCCGGGAGAGTCGGCTCTATCTTCTGTCATCGGCAGTCTCATCTTTAACTCCTCTCCTCGTCTGGGTGCTTAAAGTTCACTGGAGACAATCACTGTTTGAAACCCTTAGGCAGGGAAGGAGAGCAGCACATCACCTTACTCTGGTCTTTCTGCAGCCTTCGGTCCCCCAGCCATTTAAAACCGGTTTATTGGATAAGTAGAAGCATGTCTGTATTCGAATCAGCTTCCAGTCTGGACACTTAGGTGCCGGTTGAGCTCTAGAGTGTAGTCTGTGATCTTTGTAAAATTCCCACGTGACTAGCTCACTGCCCTGCTTAAAGTGGTCGTGGCCTGCAGTGGCCCTTTGCGTGAGGTGAGAAGTCGCTTCACCTGGCCCTGTTTGCCTCCCCAGCGTTTTTCTCCTTTTCCACCCCAGCCTCAGCACTCTGCACTCCAGTCAGGCTAGCTCATAGACACCGAGTTCTTATTTACCTCGACCTTCGTTTTTTTTATTTTTTCAAATCTGGGTCATACCTTCTCATTTTTGGGTGCGGCTTAGGTTAGAGGCCACCGCCTGCACTAGGTTGAGTCTCCCTGCCCTGACTCCCCACAGCACAAAATTTGTGTACTTATCTGTCTGCATTGTGCAGTGTACTAGACTCTTACTGAATAGCTGTTGAATCAGTGTGACCTTGACTGGTTGGGAGAGAGCAGAGAGATCAACTTGAACTCACCCCGGAAGAAAGGGAAGAGCATTCAAAATGTCAGGTGTGGGTTGAGCAAAGATATAGTAGGAGTACTTTTGTTCCTGCATTTAGGACCAGTGAGAAGCTCTCTGGCTACAGTCGGGCTGTGGGATGCATAAATTGAGGTTAGCTTGTGAGTGACCTAAATATTAGACTTCGTGGTCTATAAATAGTAGGGAGGGGATAATTGAAGGATTTTTGACTGGGGACTCATATGGGCAAATCGTGTTTTAAGAAGATTAATCTGACAAGGGTACAGAGTAAGTTGGAAGGTAGAGGGAATAATGAGAAGTAGGACCAATCGGGAAACTGTAATTTACCTGCAAGGTAGTGAGGATTTTTACTGTGATAATGGTAGGGATAGAAAGTAAGAGATGTTCAGAAATCATTAAAGAATGATAAAACTTGACTGGGAAAATTCTCCATTGCCGAAAAACAGAATAAAACTTAAAAAAGTGTTTCAAAAAGCAAAGACAAACTAGGAAAAAGATTTGCAATTCATATCATGGGAAAAGAGCTGTTTTCATAAATATGTGAAGGACTCCACAAACTAAAGGGGAAGAGACAAGGAATGAAGTAGAAGAGCAGACAAAGCTGTGAAAGCTGTGCGTAGACAGAATGAGAGAGATGCAAAATGAAACTTCAGCGGGGTACCATTGTGTAGCCGATAAGAATGGCAAAGAAACACGTTTTGAAAACACAATGTGTCTTCGAGGGTGTAGAGAAATAGGCAGTGTCATCTTTGCTAACAGGAGTCTGAGTTCTCCTCGGAACCAGTTTGAACATAGTTATCACGCCTTAAAAGACACGTGTTTGATGGCTGTATCCTACAGGTCTTGTGTGTGTGTGGAGTGATAGACGTTTAAGGGTATTCTTGGCAGGTATTGGAAATAACTGAAATGCTCATCCTCAGTGGACCGGGTAAATAAGTTATGGCACTTCCAGTGAAATATTTAGTAGTTGTTTAAAGTAACGAGGCAGTTGATATATACCGAAGTTGAGCAGTTATTGTTGAAGAGGTAAGGTGTACACCTGTGGGTATGAGTAGATTACTGTTTTGGAGATAAGTACATTAAGGTGCTATTTTCTTGTCTAGGCACAGGACGTCTCTGGAGGGAATTATTTTTAAAAAAGAGGGAAAATGCCTCTGGGGATTGGATCTTGGTGGCTGGAGAACAGGGTAGGGAAGGAATCTTGTTTCCACTGTATACCCCTTGTTAGATACTTTCAATTTTGTATTTTACAAAAGATTAAAAGAGGAAGAAATATATTCAACTCAAAATGTATTTCTCTATTACATGCTGTATTGCAAATACAATAGAAAAACATATTTGAAAAGGGCTCCATGGTTCATATTATCTGCTAAGGGGTTAAGGTCCGGAGAATGAAGAAACTCCCACCCCTGAACAACAAAACACAGTCCAGTTAAGAAGTGAGCAAAGGGCTTGAATAGAGGGTACCATCCAAAGGAAACATACAAATGGCCGACCAGCACTTGAAAAGGCGCTAAAGGTCACTATCTTTAGGGAAATGCAAAATAGAACCACCGTGAGATACCGCTAGCTCACACTCATTAGGATGGCTACTATTTAAAAAAAAAAAGAGAAAGTAATGAGAGTTGACAAGGACGTGGAGAAATTGGAACCCTTGGGCACGCTTAGGGGGCACGTGAAACGGTACAGCCAAAAACAGTTCAGCAGCTCCTCAAAAATGGAAAATACAACTGCCATCCGACCCGGCAATCCCACTTCTGAGTATGTGCCCGAAAGAGTTGAAGGCAGGCTCTCTATCGCCCATGCTCACAGCGGTGTTACAGCAGCCAAAAGATGGGAGCCACCCAAGTGCCCACGGGTGGGTGAACGGACAAACAAAATGCGCTATGGACACGCAGCGGAGTCTTTCTCGGCCTTCAGAAGGAAGGGAATTCTCACACAGGCCGCAACGTGCATGAGCCTTTAGGCCATCGTGGTAAACAGACTAGTCACAGGAAGACAAATACGGTGTGGTTCCATCTGTAAGTATTCAAACTCAGAGAGACATAAAGTGTTAGAATGATGGGAGCCAGAGCCTGGGTGTGGGAGGGAACGGGGAGAGTTGTCTCATGGGGCTGAAGTTTCACTCTTGCAAGGCAGAGGGTTCTGGGTACTGTCTGCACAACAGCGTGAATGCACTTCTCACTACTGAACCCCGCACTTAAAAATATGTATACCGCGTTTGCGTGTGTCATGCGCACCCACGTTTTTGGCCCACACTTTCAGGAAAAAAATATTTCATTTTAATTTTTTAATTCAATTTTTTTTATTTACTTGTATTTAGATACTTGTCCTTCGTATTGTAAAGGAACTTTAGCATTTATTTTTGAACATATTATGGTACAAGAAATTTTATGGAACAAATAATTATAAAACGCAAGGACAGGTAGACACAAGGTATTTCAGGCACTACCCATGGATAATGGGCACCCTTCTTTTCCCTCAAAAGTTTGGGCAAAAAATGCTCATTATACACGGCAAAATATGGTACTTAAAAGTGGTTAAGATGATAAATTGGTATCATGCATTTTACTGCAATTAAATATATATATAATCCTCCTCTTTCTGAAAAAGAACCCTGTGGTAGAAATAGGGGAGATGAATATGCAAATAGATGGCTAAGATTCAGAATATAATCTAAGCGTCCAAAATGAGGTACAAACACAACTTCGGCAGGACCCAGGATGGGATGTGGATAAGGGAGGTGGCCTGTGATCCCACAGAATGGGAGGTGATATTCTGAGCTGGTAGTAGAGCGCAGTAGGTATGGGATGGAGAGGGGGAGGGAGTTTCCAGGCTCAAGGCGGGGTTGGGGGGGGGTGGGTGGCACAAGTGAAGGCCCTGAGAGGGAAGGCACAGGGCCCACCCACAGATGGGAGCCAGAGGAGGCCCACAGAGAATCAGGCGATCCTCGGTGTCTTCAAATGCTGGGCCACAGAGCTGGGACTTGGCCACCGTCTGGTCCTGGGAGTGGTTCGAGTGGAGCAGTGCTGCGGTTTCTATTTTCAGGAAGGGCGCAGGCAGCGTGGGAGGCGAGGGGATGACGTAGGGGCCCGCCGAGAGATTCTGTGGGTTCCTAAGCGGCGTCCTTTCGCGGGGCTGTGCCCGTTCTGCTGCGGTGGCCAGGGACCGTCCAACGAGACGGCAGGGTTCTGTCTGAACGCGCCGTGCTGGGCCCAGGGGGTTGAGGGGTGCTCGTCGGGAGCTTCTGTGGGCAGAGCTGACGAACCAGGCATCTGTTTCCCTCCCGGTCTTGTGTTAATAGTGTCAGATAACGTCCTTGTGCTGAGTGCGCGCCGTGCGCATTCCTGGACTCTGGGCGCAGGCATCCTGTTTGCTCCGTCTCCCTCTTAGTTAGACAGAGGCTTGGGGCTTTTGTCTGGTTCCTGCGCTCTCACCCTCTGCTGTCTGGGATGCGGAGCGCTCGGACTCCTTTGGTCCTCTGGCTGTTTACTTCTTACCAGGCTGATCAGCCTAGTTTGTTCTCAGGGCTGCCTGTAAAACGCCCGCAGACGTGATTTTCTGTAGCTGCAACCCGGGCCTCGTCCTGCCCCGCTCTTGTGTTGTAGGAAGCCCGGTTTTATTGGCTCTCAGCCAGAGACCATCTCTGTAAAAGATTTCTTCCAGTCAGTGGAGCAGAATGTATTCAGTGCACAAAAAGCTGGAGACGTTGTGTTCCAGAGTTTCCCCTCCGTAAATCAGAGCACATTGTGAATTCCCTGGACCTGATTGATTTGCCTGTGACGGGTGAGGCGTCTAATCCAGTGGCTGTGTTGCCACTCCCCTGTTTTGTCTCTGCATGCGGTGTGCGTGCTGTTTCGCTCTGTGCACGGAAGAAATGCAAACTGGATTCAGAGAGTTGATGGGAGCCATACCCAATTTTAAAGGCAGAATTCGTTCCACACCCAGCTATTAGATCACTCAGTTCAGTTTTTCTTCCGAAGTCCCAGGTGTGCAAGGCCAGAGGATACACCTGTGTACACCTCCTGGTAAAGGAGGGTGGGGTGGATTTTGAAGTCATTTGTCTTGCTAATTTTTCCCTCCTGCTGAGAGAGGTGTAGTTAAAAAAAAAGGCTAAGAAAAGTGTTTTCTGATCTGCTTCTATCGAAAATATTTAGTCAAAGAAGTCAAAAGGGAAAGATATATTCCCAAGGATTGCTACCTGATTATGGAATTAAAAAAATTGTCAGAGCGAGTTATCTGAAGTGTGATTCTCTCAGGGAAAGTTTGCCATCTTATTAGCATTGATTTGCATATCTCTAACTTTTCACAAATATATGATTGGATCTGAAGATAGAAGTCTACATTTGCTCTCAGACATAATGTAATTGTGTGGTAATATTGACTACCTAAATATTATCTTTGCTTCTAGTATCTTGGACGGAAGGGCCGGGCAGGTAAAAAAGCATGCTTTCAAGATCACTTGGGGTCGAATTATCCAAGGGTTGAATTGTTGGCCCATGGCTCACCTTGACCCTCTGCCAGGCACAGAGTTTTGTTTTCATGCAAACAGATATGGGTAAACTGGGGGAGAATAGTCATACCAGTAGGCCTTATCAGTGGCAGGAGGTGGCTGGGGCAGGGTGACACTCACATCAGCTTGTCTCACACTCACACGTGAGAAGCAGGGTATATGAGTATGGTTATGAATGTTTACTAACTAGATAATGTAACTACTGCAGAAAAATGGCATTGATTTTTAAGGTCTTCGTTCTGTATGTGCTTTTATATTTGCTGAAAATATTAGCTATGAAGATGATGCTTTAAGCGCCGAAAGATGTTTTCCTAGAACTAGCTACAGGTTGTGGGAGCCGTTACACGGGGAAGGTCACGCTGATTCTGTGGCAGTTCCAGCTTTACATGTTACACGTGCAGGTGAATCAGCATGGCTCCCCGCCGAGTGTTTAAAGACCCCGGTGGGAAATGCAGCAGGGAAGCTGTGAAAGGGCACCATGTTTAGGGATGCGCGCATCTCCCAGCTTTTGCTTTGACGGTGAAATTTCAAATTCTAGAGGCAATTTGAAGGGCCCAGGGGACCACGGGGTAATAGGGTTTTCAGTGCTTGTTAAGTACAAAGACAACTCTAATTGTATTTTTCCATCAGTTGATGTCTGTAGATTGGTACTTCTCCCCCTGTTGCACTCTTGGCCATCCGGAAATTCACTAGCAATGAGTGAGACCTGAGCCTTTGCCTCCTGTGGAGTGGGCTGGGTTAATTGTGTGCTCAGAACTCCCGTCAGCTCAGTGACATCGGAATGCTGGGATTCTCCTGCTCTGCGGTCACTGGGGGTGGCCAGTGGCCGCCAGGCAGTGGTCGTGAGTGCTCAAGGGCACAGGCCATGGGGACAGGTCCCCTGGACTCGGCTCTGCAGCTGTCTGACTGTGTGACCTTTGGGGAATGGCTCAGCCGCTCTGAGCATCAGTTTATAGCTTTTAAAATGGAATAAAGTAGAGTTTTAATATGGGGGTTAACTAAGGTCATTGGCACAACAGAACTTTATTACAATATTGATGCAGTGATACAATATTTTAGACAACACAAAATAATGAGTAGTCTTTAGTGGACTGAAAGGTTTATTTCATGGGTTTCACAATAAAATTGTTTTTTTACTTTTTTTTTTTCCAATTCCTATTTCTTTCTGAATTTATAGATTTGATAATTTGTGGAAGGGTACTTTTTTGACTGATTTTGAGAGTGGCCCATCAGTCTATCTTTATTAAAAAATAGAAGCAAAACCTCACTGTACTGTTAGTCAGAAATTTTATGTACTGTTAAATATTTGAACTGACATGAACACCCCAAAGGTAGCAAAATTTAGGCATAATTTAAGCCAAGGAGAAACAACATTTTAAATATTTTCTGCAGGATTCTGTTAGGGACATCTCACTTCTAAGACTGACTCTCTGTGATCGCACGGTGGTTCTTTTCCTAGCCCTGGGTGAAGAGGTCACGTGGCCGCCTTCCTGTTTAATTAACTGGATAGCAGAGGACTCGGCTGGGAAAGGTCTTTGGGCAATATGCTTAGCCTTTTTGCAGGACAAAGCTACATTAGGTTCTGAAAAACTTCCTCATTATTTAGAACTGATAGGTATTAATTTATGCTGCTTTGAATTTCTATATGGCTCATATATTTTTATCTGGTTCATATATTCCCTGAAATCTATCCGAATTGTTACTGGATTTTCTTTCTAAGCCATTTACTGTAACTACCATTGCTATGTTTCCTAATACCATTTGATGTCGAGGAGACAATAAAAAATACGTTTCTTAAAAAATTAAAAAGATCAGGGAATTATTCTCCAGGCTACTGAGCTGTTGATTAAGTTGAGAGAAACCTATTTGCCAACCAGTATGAAAGTCACTTAGTTTTATTTATTATTACTGGTGCTTATTTGCAAATGGGGCACTTTGATGCTGAAAGCAGGAATTTATTAGAAGTTCTGGAAAGTGAGGGTGTTATCCTGTGCTACCCAGCCGGCCACCTGCTGTGTGTTTGGTAAATGCGCACAGGTCTAAAGTGAAGGTCGGAGGGGAAGTTCAACCGTGTCATCACCAGAAGAGAACCCGATTTCCTGAGTATGGTTACCTTGCTGCCGAAGTCAGGACTGGCCTGGAGCCCAGGGGTAGAGAGGATGGTGATGCTGAAACAGGCCAAGGGGCCATCCCTCGGATTTCTGATACCAAAGGTAAAGGCCTGAAGTTAGAATCATAGACAGTTGGAGCAGAGAACCTTAGAGGTGTCCACTCAAATAGAGATCAGTTGTCTCACCATTGGCATAGGTAGGACCTCAGTGCAGGCTTTCTGATTTCTAATTTCACACTGAGCCCAGGAAGAAACCCTAGAACAGGGTGGGCAGATGGTTCTTTGGGCATGACATGTGCTGGCTCCGGTCACCCAGTTTGTCTCTTACATTCTTGACTGGTATTTAACAGAATGGAGTGTCTGACACAAGCATGCCAAACTCTCTTTTCATCAGCCTTATAAGCGGGTGTTAGTGTAAACCCTGTGTAAAATTAAACAACCTCTCAAGGTACATTGATTTTGCACCTGCAATTCTTAGCAACACCCTGAGACCTTTGGGGCACATGGAGAGGAGTGAGACCTGGCTCCTCCCTGTAGAGGCTGCGGTCTAGTTTGGGGGAAGGGAGCGGGCAACACCAGGTGCCAAGCGAGGGTGTGGCTGGCTCCTGCCTGGGAGTTTAGAGCCGCCAGCTGGCACCGTGAGGTTTCCTGGAAGAGATGAAGTTGAGGTCGGTTGATTCTCACCTCCATAAACCTCTTGAATAAATAGACACGTTCAGCTCTGAAGATTTCCCATTCGCTTAACTTAGGAGCTTACAGAGCTGGGGTTAGTTTGCAGCCCTTTGCCTGCCTCGAAGCAGTGAGCCCTGCTGGCGCTTCGGGGTCCCAGTGTCTCTGGGTCGCGGTGACCCTGCGGCTGCAGGTTTCTACAGGAGAGTCCCGTTTCTGCTCCTGTCTCCTCGGGGTGCTCACCAGCACAGCCGTTCTCCCCACCGGGCTTCTGGATGTGGGGTGGCGGGGCACCCCCAGTTTCAGTCACCTCGTTGCCTTTCTGCTTCATCATTGGCAAGTAGCTACAGGTTCTTGTTAAATGTGAGTTTGGTAGGCTTTTCCATTGAAGGTGATTTTTACTAAGAGATTACTGAAGTGTTATGAGATACTCGTGTACAGGCTACGAAACGGCAGCAGCTGGCTTTCACAGTGGGCTTTTCTGTGGCCTGGCTGGATTGTTTTGGGACTCTGTGCCATGAACCGCTACCTCGAAGACCGGTGCATAAATAGAGTTGTCAACGTTGCAAGGTGAGTACACTTAGGAATAGCTGCTTCGGAGATGACAGGGCTCCTCAAAACCCGCGCTGTTCCCCTCCACCTGGGTATCTCTGCACTCGAGTGGCATTTCTCGCTTCAGCACAAACAAGGGCCTGCAAACCTGGCAGAGGTGAATTTAATCCAGACAAGAAATGTGAATGACGTTAGGGTTTGGATCGTGTAGTGTGAGCCCCCCCCCCCACTGATTCTTTAAGGCTGCGTTTTCTGACCTTTTCCCTTATTCTTCCCAGTTTAATGTCGTGAATGCCTCTTCAAGGAAAGTCTTTGTTGATATGTGATTATTAAAACCACAGAACAAGAACAGATAAAAGCAGAGTGGCTCTGAGTGATGCTGGGAGTCGGGGCTCAGAGCCTTGTCCCTTCTGTCCCTGTGACCAGTGTCCCTGGCCCCAGAACCTCTTGGAACCCTCAGGACTCTGGAGCACGGTTCGAAAGATACTGCTTTTAAGGAACAACAAGCTAAACCCTTCCTCACAGTAAGCTGTTAAATGAACAAAAATTTCTTAATGCCTTGTGGTTGAATGGGTTACAAAAGATGACCTGATTCTTATCTGTCACTGCTGCTTTTAGATGACTCATGTGCTCCGATTTATTGAAGAAAAAGCACCCCCCAATCCACCTCTTGAAGTTTTACATTTAAAACAACACTTTCTTGACTGTCTTCAGCTGCCAAGTAAACGTGTCCGATGAGAGATGAGAGGCGGGGACACCAGGCAGACACAGGCACCTGTCCTCGCACGTGCTCACACACACCACACACGGTTTGTTGCACGAGGTTGGCCCACTCCTCGACCATACCCATCACATTCTGAGTGCAACGTACATAGTTTATGTGGACAGGGAATTTTGAGGTTGGCTTACCAAAATAAATCATTAAAATTGGTTTTAGGGATAAGTTACTGACGGTGATTTATTAGTTTCTTCCATGAAACTGTCTAACAGCAAATTCTCTGGGGCAAGGCACTGAGGTAGGGCAGTGAACAAGTGTCCCCGCCCTCCGAGAATGCACGACCGATGTGCTGACTGCTATGTGTGTTGTGGGGGGGTGCTTGGGTTTTAGGGGACCACCTAGGAGGGCACCTCATTCACCCTGGGCGAGGCAGGCTGGACTTGCCGGTGGAGCAGCATCTTGGCAAATTCAAAGGGTGAATCAGAGTTGGCCAAGACAGAAAGGAGGGAAGAGGGATGCGGTCTAAAGGGGGAAGAGGAAGAGGGGCCTGAAGACAGGCAAGGGCAGGATGCGTTCTGGAAATCGCACATGGTGGGTGGAGGAGCCGTGATGGAGCACGGACGTCATCGTAATTAGCTGTGTGTGCTGACTCAGGGGGCAGCGCGATAGTCCCTGTGGGAAGCGGAGAGTTACAAGGAAGCTGCGTTTGTGTTTTTCCAGGACAGGACACCTTGGCCGACTACCCCTTGGACCTTGGGGCAGCTGTCTGGATGACAGACTCACTCAGAGTAGGAAGGCCAGAGTGGAATGCTGTGCAGTTTGTCTTTCCATAACGTCCCCAATGGCCCCTCTCTTTGATAAGATCTCTCTCTTCATGTTATTTTTATGGTCCTCTTCACCTTATCGCAAGGCTAGAGTGATTCAGAAGAACAATGCTGAATGTTCAGTATCTGTACAGATAAGTCTTCATTCTCCCAGGATAGAAACTGATGTGCAGCCTGGCACCCGCCAGGTCTCAGGACGTGTTCGGTGACCTGAAGGGAGCAAGTGCCGAAGGAAGAGACGCCAGCGCAAATTGCTTGTTTTGGTAATCACTTCTCTGCTTCTCCCACCATCCTTTAGGCTTAGCTAATTTCAACATCAGATGTTCCCTAACAAACCCACAGGGGTCCGGCCACTGACTACAGGACTAAGGGTAATTTACAAAATGCTGTGCATTTTACACCATTCAAGTGCACAGACTTTGCATTTACAACTGGATCCCAGGGTCACTTAACAATTGGATATGCAGGTGTATCACAGTGGACAGCCTTTTTTGCTTGGCTTGACAATCGACTTTCGAAATTGGTTTGAAGGGTAGGTGATGGATTGGAAAAAATTTCTTTGCCTGCACAGGAACCTCGTTTCTAACATCTATCTGAGAATGGTGCCAGAGGACTCTTACGTTAAAGTGATGTTTTGCCTTTTATTAAACATCAACTCATAAAATATTTTATGGTGTTACACTGAATTGAAATGAACATGGCCTAATTTATCTTTTGAAGCTAGATACCCAGTTCTTTAATATTGTCTAATTTCAGGAAATAAGCATATCCAAAGGTGTTTTTCAGTGGTTTATGACCATCACTGACGCTAACTGTTTACGTGGTCCAATCTCCCCTTGTTTGGCCGGTAGGAGCCCTTCTGGCAGGCCCCTCCGATGGGTGTTCATCGTGTTCTGGGCCCTTCTTCACCCGCTTGCATAACAAGATGTCCCCGGCTCCTCTTCTACGTACCTTCTGGGGCCCGGCCCTGGACTGAGCCTTCTCTGAAGGGCCCTGTACTCGATACAGGAACAGTCATCGCAGTGGCAGGACCTTTGCTCTCGGGTCCCCAGACGGTTTTCTTTGAGGTCCCCCAGCGTGTCTACAGCTCCCTGGCCCCAGACAGCACCTGGCTCCCAACGGACACTTTACTCATCTGCTCAGCCCTACCAGATCTCTAACCAAAACTGCTTTCCTCCCCGTGCCTCCTCCTCGACCCCAGCTGAGCACAGGTAACTAAATACTCCGTGCAAAGGTGATGGGACCGCAAGAGGGGGAAGGGCGTGTTTGGAGGCGATGGGTATGTTTATGGCGTCCATGGTGCTGGTGGTTTCGTGGGGTGCCCTTCTCTCCCAACCCATCAAGTCGTCGACACTAAAGACGTACAGCCTTTTTTATGTCACCTGTGCTGCTGTGATAGTGTTTCTTTAAAACAAGAAAGACGACCAGTGCACTGCCATGATGGACAGTGTAGGGGTAGTATGAACTGCCCATTTCTAGAACACTTACAGGCTAAAGAAATGATAAAGCTCATTTCTGTGTGTGACACACACACACACACACACACACACACACACACACACACACACACACGAAGGAGTTAATTGGATGAGTGCCTGCTCCATCCACCACAGTTAATGCCTGTTTCATTCTCCGTCTTGTTTGGATTTTGAGTGTTTTCGATAGGCCAAGGTTGGGGGTTCGATCCCTGGTCAGGGCACACACAAGAGGCAACCAATGAATGCAGAAATAAGTGGAACAAAAATGGGTGTTTCTCTTTCTCTTTGCCTTCTTCCTCTCTTTCTAAAACCAACCAATCAAGAAAAGTTAAAAAAAACTATTGTGAAGGTAAAATAAAGTTTAACTTTTCTTTTTCTTTTTTTTTACTTACAGAATATTTCTCTATATCTTTGCGTTTTGCTCAGAATAGCATAGGCACTCCTCCCTCAATACCATGTTTGTGTTGCTGAAAAATCTTTAATTCTGCAAAATGATGTCCTAAAAGTCATAGGGCTTATAGGGAAAGTAGAGTTAGGAACAGATGCTTTGAAACCAGTGGGATTTCGTAAATAGAACTCAAACACAAAAATGACAATGAGTTGTAACAAAAATGGTGAAATCTCAGCCAGCATTCACGCCCAGCATCATAGTGAATTTCAGGCAGCCTTGAATCCGGGGTTTCCTCCTCTGAGTTGGAGGTTCAGTGAAGTCATCACTTCTGACGAGGACTGATTTCATTAGAGTTAGAAACCCGATCCCGGGTGTTGACTTGTCAGTTATATTTAACTTAACCACAGGAGAAAAATGTGTGTTTCTTCACCTGCCCTCGGCTTCCTCAGAAAGCTTAACACGGAGAGAGGGTCTTGAAGCCCCTCAGTGAGCCCTCCCTTTATGTGTGAGACTTCCTGTGTGGGGACAGCTACGCATAACCAACCTGACAGACACCGTTTCTCTGCCTACGACGACGTATGTTAAAGAGATATCTGTCACAGCAGAGAAAACCACTTCAGTATGTGAAGATGATGTCTATCCAATGTTGAGAATTCAAATGATGTGGGAAAGCGTAGGAGAAAGTAAAAACCCCTCGGCTGCCTGTAGATGCTACGCCTGCCCTCATTTTGGCTCAGACCCTTCCTCAACAAACCTTTCTTCAATGATTATGATGATGACGGTGATGCGCGTGTGTCTGAAATGTCAGAGAAGTGAGTTCATGCCACACCTACAGTTTTCTGGCTTTTTCTTTTCCCTTCGAAACCCAGTGTCAAGCAAGACAGTGTCCTTTTGAATGATTGCACATGATTCCACTTCAGTGCGTGGCACAGCGTTTGTCCTCGGGGACACCTAGGCAGTTTTCCGTTTCCCACTGTTGCGCACTGTGGTGTGCTGAGCATCTTTGGTCATGTCTCTGCCCCCAGAGGAGGTGTCTGCGTCAGAAGGTGGGTCCATGTGCTGTTTTGGGACCTGTGGCCATGGCACATTCCAGGAAGGTTGTACCCATTCACTCCACCAGGACAGCAAGAGAGGTCTGTTTGCCAACACTGGGTGCTTTCGGGTTTTCTAAACCTTTGCCCCTCTGATAGGCTGGAAAGGTGATACTCTGTTTTCATTTTGTATTTGTTTTATTGCTACTGTGGCTGAGCATCTTTTTATGCCTTTATACACCCTCCACGTTTTGCTTCCAGTGCAAAGCCTTTCATGTATTTTGTTCGTCTTTCAGAACATTTCTCTTTTTTCTTATAATTTATTAGAATTGTGTAATTTTAGATATGTTGAACCTTTGGGGTTAATGTATATTGCCACATTTTCATATATCATGCTGATTATCTTGTAGCCTTATTTATGGTATGTTTTCGTTTTTACCTGGTCAGATCCACCTATTCTTCTTTTGTGTTTTGTGGGTTTTGTGAAATGTTCAGAAAGGCTTCATCGCTGCTAAAAGGTTACCTGCCTTTACTTTCCTTCATTGCTTTCATGTTTTTAGTTTTTACATTTAATCTTTGAATTATGTGGAATTTATTTTTCTGTAACGATAAATGTCCACCTTTGCTTTTTTCCCTCTCCAAATTGCAGCTATTTATTTCAAAATCCTTTGTTAATTCTAGCCCCGCCTCCTCAGCATTAATATCTTTATCAGGTACCAGGTTTCTTTGTGTCTTTGGATCTTTTCTTGATCTGCTATTTTATTACTTATTTCTGCAAAATCAATTACGCCCAAACTCAGCGGCCTTAACACGTCATCTCCCAGTTTGCACGGCTCACTCAGGAGCAGCTCAGCTTCCCAGTCTGGCGTGGGGTCTCTCTTAAGGTTGAGCTTCTCATTGCAACCCACACCCCAGTCATCAGAAGGCTTCATAGAGGGGGTGGCCCTGCCTTGCAGGTGGTCCTCCCACGGTGGCCCAGGGGCTGCTGGCTGTTGTGGGAGGGAGCCTCTGCTAGGCCAGCTGTCCCCGTGACACATGCTGGCTTGCCCAGGGTGGGGATCCAGGACAGGGAGCCAGGAGGAAGCCCCCCTTATGACAGCCAGCCTCAGAAATGCATGGCACCGCGGTGCTGC
Source organism: Macrotus californicus (assembly GCA_007922815.1). NCBI lineage: Eukaryota > Metazoa > Chordata > Mammalia > Chiroptera > Phyllostomidae > Macrotus > Macrotus californicus. Next base: position 2,638 of record VMDR010010572.1, on the reverse strand, counting down.
CTCTTGTTTGCTCAGAGCGGGTCGCCACGTCCAGCCAGCCCTGGAGGAGATGGGAATCAGGCTCCTTTGAAGGGGGTCCTGTTGGGGAATGTGCGGGAATATTTTTAAATCACACAGCCCCCTTTTGTTCCACTCATACCCACGACCCGTCTGCACTAACAGCTCAGCTTTTATGCATCAGTTCATTGAAGGAGCCGTGTCAGGCTGATGAGATGTCACGTAAGGCTATGCTCTGCCGGATTTGACAGCCACCGGCTCTCCCTAGTCAAGCATCTAAAAGCAGACATGCGAAATAATATCAATAATAGCCTGGGGACATTTGAAGTTGCTTTATTTCCTCAGCTTCTGAGAACCCTTTGGAATTACGTGGTAGGGGTCATTGTGTTTTGTTGCCGGTGCCTGCTCACAGCATTAAAAACAATTTTTTAAATATGATTTCATATTTCCATGAGTAATTTTAAAGGCTTTGATTGGCAGGTACTCCAGAGCGTTGCATGTTGATGAAATCTCACAGGTATCTTAAACAGAATCTTCTAATATACCCCCAAGGGGTCGAAATCAGAATGAGGCATTTGCATGTGTGGGAGCAACCCTAACAACCCCTCAGCTCCCTGGGCACCCTGTGCCCCATGACCCCGAGTCCAGAGAGGGCTGTCCTCCATCCGCCTTCGCCCCAGGAGGAGCTGCTTTGTGCATTCACTTGTTGGCCGCATCCCCACCCCCAGGCCCCTTTTTGAGAAAACACATGGAATGTTGCCAGCCTGACCTCTGTTGCCATTTCAACAAGTGTGCGTGTCACCTGCTTATACATTGAAAGGACAGGAGCCACTCACTCCAAAGTCATTAGTTGCTGTTGCTTTCAGCCTGAGTGGGCGCACCTCCTAATCCGGCTGCATCTTCACCCAGTGTGGAGCCTGCTGCTTGTCTGAGCTCCCTGCGGGCGCGCAGCTGCCGTAGACGGGCTGTGGGCAGCCCTCCGGACCCCCGACCACGGTTTGGACAGGTTTTATTTTTGACAGACGGTTCCTCAGAGTGGCCCCCGGGCCAGCCACTGTTAGCCGATCACGTTGTATTCCTAGTCCCACCTTTTTGGGACCTTGCCCTCCCATCCTTGCCCCTTCGGGGTCTGGTGGCCTGGGTCATTTTGAGAGCCCTTCCCATTGCTATTCCCAACCCCGAGCAAAGGAAAAGCCATAGCTTTGCTCTTGGTCCCTTCACATAAATTTGAGTTGATGTCTTATACTCACCTGTAGGCATTTGTAGTCTGGTAAAGAAAGCAACGTGTTTGAGCCATGAAAAGGAGGGGCCAGGACAGGGTTTTCATGAGGCCCTGGAATGTTCTTTTGCAGATCTGCCTATTCAGGCTGTGGAGCTAGGCTCCAATTATATTATTCAGGGTTCTCGAAGTTATCTGTGGTAAAGTCTAGTCATAAAAATTACATAACAGAATGACAACATTGTTGTCTTAAGCCTTGAAGAATGCTGTAACTTGCTTACATCCATCTCTGGATTTCGGGGCAAAATACTGAGTGATCTTCCCCCGGGGACATAACTGGCAGTGGAGTGTTTGTCAGATGTCACAGTGTCAGATGACAGCCAATGCTAACTTAATTTTGCAGTATGCTGCATTTGCTGGAGCCATTTTTATACAGTGAAGCAACAGCCTTGCAGGAGAACAAGAAAGTTTAACAATAAAACATTCAACTTCTTCGCTTAAAAACACATGCCTCTTCCACATGGAGGCCTAATGAGACGCCTGTGCAAATCAGGCAGAAATTGGGTGGCTGTGAAACGTAATTGAGAAGTGGGTATGAAGCATCGCTAGACTGTTGGCCAAATGGGAGGTCAGGAGCGGGGCTGGCGCCTCAGGTCACGGTGCCCCGGGCACTGTCTCCCTGGGCCTCTGCTGGGACGTTTGCCCACCGCCCCTGTTATTACTGCCCGGGGTCCACTTTCCGACATTGCTGTCGTGTATTTTGCGCTCTCCTTTTTTCAGCTTCTCAAAGTTACCATCTTTCTTCACTTCCCCTGACTCATGCCTATTTCTTAGTCTTCTGAAGTGTTGTGAGATTTTTCTTTTAAGAAGGATGCTTTTTATATAAGGCTCTTTGAAAGCCAATGTCACATTCAGGCTTAATGCTAAATAATGCATTTTTTAAATTAAAAAAAAAATTCTTTTTTAGCTATTCATAAGTATTCTGATACTGGAAATATGTTCTCTTGCCGATTGAAAATAGTATTGTTTCAGGAATAAATAGGTTTCTGGTGAAACGCTCCCAAGTCCTCTAATTGCTTTGTGTGGGTTGGAGATAAGTGCCTGGTTGTGTCGTTTATGCATTTTCGTTACCGTGTCATTAGCTTCGAGTCCACATTGCCTTTCGGTTTTACCTCATGAGGGCACTTGCGCTTTTCTGTTAAATGGGAAAAAGAGATAGAGGTTGAAGTCCAAATTCTGTGGTTCTTTCGGTATAAAGCCCACCAAGCTTTCTCCTTGCGAATGGTTATCATTTAATAGGATTTTTCTCATTCTACAAAATGCCATTCGCTCTCCTGTTAATTTTTATGATAAATTATGTTCACATAATTTATGGCATTTAATGGCTGAAATTTGAGATGCGACCTCCGTTGTAAGTACAGC
>VMDR010010571.1:0-30491 GCA_007922815.1 Macrotus californicus | reverse complement strand
ATTTTCTGAAAGACACACTGACAAGTAAGATTTTTCATGGTTTACCCCAGTGAAAGTTTGGGACCCACAGCTGAGTACCCTTGAACAACATTTAGGAGTTTCTAATTTCTTGCCAGATTCATCATCACTATTTATGATGGTGGTCTCCATTTTCAATTATTTTTGCTAAAATGTTCCCCCAAATAAGAATATGCCTTTTCTCATATGGACATTTAATTTCTATCAGATTTAAGTTATCTTGTCGATCAATTAATTGAGATTAGTAACTTTTTGCTGACAATGTCTGCCTAAAAATTCTACATTAAGAGTGATGAGTTTAGAGAAGGATTAAATAATAGTGTTAAAATAATATTGTTAACAGACAAAACAAATTGTTCACATCTAGAATCTCCCTTTATTTCTAGCACTCCGTTTGTCAATTATCTCTGACCTTTACTTCTTGGTAGGTGAAGAAACAATGCTTAGACATTTTAAGAGAATATTTAATGTCACAGAGAAAACTGATGGCAGAAAATAAGAAATAACTGTGCTCTATGCATATATATAAAACTTTGAAAAGTATGTATCTGTATAAATTACTAAGGGTTCAACAAAATTACTTCTTATGTCAGGATCCTGTGGGGAAGCTGAAAAACCGGTGCAGAGGTTGGTGTGCAAGTAAGGTCATAAAGAGGAAGAAAAACCACAAAGCACAATGATGCTCAGCCTCTAATCCTGAACATAATTCTTTCCCCAGCCATCCGGATACTGCTTTGGGGCATTCTGACCTAGAAGCAATAATCTGACAATGTCACTTGGCTTACCTGGGCCAGACTTTGCCATGGCAACCTGAGCCTGACCTTTTTGTCTTTCTCAACCTGTTTTTTGCTTTCAGCATCTGCTCTCTTTGAGGTCCTTGCTTAGGTTTTTCCATCCCTAACTTGTGAACTAAACTTTGACTCCTATAGCTTGAAGATTTGTGCTAGAAGTCTTAACCCTGGACTAGACCTTGACCCCCAATGAATCAAGCCTTAGTAGAAATAAAGGCCCCCTGCCCTGGGAACTTTTGATTGCATATTGGCAAGCATTTCTACTCACACTATGAACCACTGCTACCATTTTATCATTGAAAGCAATCTCATTGATGCACGAAGGACAACTTTCTCCCATGTGATTGATTGTTGTGACTGTGAATCTCACCAGATCAATGTCATCTCCTCTTCTGATAAAAGGCATTGCTCTACCTTTGCTCTTTATCACTTGAGACAATTCGAGGCCAATCTCTAAGCAGATCATCTCTAATCAGAACATTCTACATCTCCATCTCCATTTCTAGCAAAGGTGGAAATTTCTTAGGAGTGATCCTGACAGTGTTTTCACAATTCAGCAACACACAAGCTATTATTCACAGCTTTGACACACCATTGTAAGCCTGCAACACATAATTGCATTATTCTGATAGTGTACAATGACCTCCTGGCAGTGTTCAAATTTCAGAAGCTAGTTTTGCCATTAGTCATGAAATATCCATCTGAGCTATTCATATTTTGCATAGTATTCTAATATATTTCCTCCAATACAGTGCAGTGTTTTGAGCCTTAATAATTTGCACAAATACTGGACACATTCAGATTCATGTATAAGCAGGTGATACATATTGTCTTGAGACATTTTGCCAATTTTGTTAACAATACAAAGTATGTGGAGGTCACAGAAAAAATTATCAAGTGTTTCATATGGTAACTTCAGTTGTTTAAGAAAAATTTTAAAATAAAGTTGAAAAGTTCACAATAGATGCTTGCAAAATTAGCCCTTCATTTCTACTCTACATCTTTGCACAACAAGTATACATAGATGCAAAGAAAAATAGATTTGGATCAATTCAGAACTGTGTATCCACTGTGTCTTTTATTAAAGATGATCAACAAGCCATGCTCTCGATCATAATTCATGTAGTTACAGCTGTTCTTACATGGTTCAAGTATAGTGACATTGCATCACAACTGCATTTAACTGATGCACCAAGTATTTGAACTTAGAGAAAAATGGGAATCTGGGGGAAAATAGCAATTTAGGTAGTGATAGTGTTCCTACCGGCCATCCCAGGTAGTAAGCATATGCCCTGGACATGAGCTGAGCTGGTTTCTCTCAGTTGGCATGAGTTCCTAACCACCTCTCATACTGTAAGCCTGACATTGTGCTGAGTGTGATTCCAGTGTTTCAAGATATGCATTACTTGTACAGCACAGCCCCTTATATGCAAGCCAACTCCTTCAGCTGGTGCTCGACCAGGGAAGGACCATTGGATGCTGTGCTAAAAGAAACAGTGTTGAGTGGATTTAGTGAGTCTAGGTAGGGTCCAAAACAGGCTTCTCCTGAAGTGATTTTCAAGGTTTATTCTGACTATACACAGTTTTCATCTCACACGATGGCTTTAGAAACTAACCTTAAGACAGGATTCTACATGAAATGTTACAAGTTTTCTCAAAGAGTTTTATAGTCTGAATAATTAACAAAATATTGATTAAAGGGTAAATGGAAGAAATCCATAAAACTTGTTATTTTAAGTCTTATTCATGTTGTTGAGCTGAACAATAATGGTTTAAAGAGAAATAAATAATAAACTTTGGTTGCTTGTATAGTATTTAAGCAATTTAATGATATTATAACACACACACGTCAAAGAAATTCTCACCAACAACTGCAGGACTTGCAAGATGGAATTATTATCTTCTAGGCTTAAATCAAACACAGCTTGCGTTTTAGAAATACACAGCTGACATTTAGATGGGAATTAAACTTTCAGAGTCAATTCTGGGAAAAATAAGCCTTTGTGGGCTGCAGGCCATAAAACCTTGGGATTTTCTAGGCTTCCATAAAATTCCCTCTTCCTCAGAGGAAAGAACATAGATGTTCGTCTTCTCTCAAGGGATCACAGAATGCCATCAAAAGCCACTAATTCCCAAAGCTGGACACCTAAAATTTTCCTTTCAGACAGTAAGGAAATAAGGCCCAATTGACTACAAAATTTTAAGAGAAAAAAAACAGATTGTAAATGATGTAGTGTATGGATGCTGTTTTTTTAAATTTAGAGGTATATATCAGTCAGGATAGGCTATTGTATGCCTTGGTAACTAAACATCAGTAGATTAAAATAGTAATTTTCTACTCACATGACAAGGCTTTTTCCCCCCTTCCAATGGAGGAGGTTGGGAAACTAACAAAAGTGACAAATAAAAAAATAAATATATAAAAGAACAAAGTTTTCAATGAAAAGAAGCTAAAAATTGTGATTAGGGGCCCAACACTAAATGTTAGGAGACAAAGCCTTGTAAACGCACGAGACATGTGAACTGGTCCTTAGCTACCCACTAAGGGGATATAACAAAAAATTGTCCAGACACCCAGAAGGGATGTATGGGTCACACAGGTACGTGATTGTGGGGTTGATCTTAATTATCATATATATGGCGTTAAATCATACTACTTCATAAGCCTGAAATTCTACATGCAGTATTCTCACATGATTAGCATAATAGCAATTAAGTCCAAGAATTTATCAAGGACATTTTGATATTATCCAATTTCTTTCATTCCTTCTACACCTACATGCTTGAATACTGAGCTCCAAACGTTTTAAATAAGGTTATAATAATAAGCCAATCCAAACAGGTTCTCAACCCCAAGGAGCCACGTGAAAAGTTAACATATATTTAGGTCCCAAAGGATGTGCAATACGAGAATGTCCCACTGCTTTCATCTGCCTGGGTGTAACATGAGCTCTGGGACCTCTGTAACCTCACGCTGAACTTCTGACACCAGGGATTTATGGGATAAAGACGGTTTAGATGATCACCTCCTATGGATTGTTTTAGTTAGTTGTTTTAAAAGATACTCAGATTCCTACAAATTCTGTCTAGGAGCATGGTGACATTCTTTTCAGAATAGAATAGAAACTAATAAATTGGCATCAAACTTAGATCAGCTGCTTCTATAAAAGGTTTCCAATAATCCTCTGAATGTTTTCAGAACTGTACATTTATTATTTATTCTTATACATTGAGTGCCCCTGGTCCTAATGATGTCAAGGTGATTAAGACCCAGAACCCAACCCCCAGAGATTTCACAGTCATGTGAGGGCTGTGGAGACATAAATAAAGAATTACAGTGCAATGTGGCAATTATTATGAGGAAATATCATGAACGATAATGAAGTCCTGCAGTAGCTCAGAGGAGAAGGTGGTTAGCTCTGTTTGAGGAGGAAGGAAAGGCCTCAAGAAGAGGAGAGCAAGCATGAGGAGTGGGGGACTGGGCATGCCCAGGTGGGAGGAACACCTGTAAAGGTAGCAACATGAAAGGTCATGTGGCCAGGCATTGTGGGAGGGTGGGAGTGGGTGGAGGAATCCTGGGAAATAAAGCTGGTGGGACTCAAACAGCTACATATGCTGGTCTTTCCCAAAGGAACAGTGGTGATGATGTGGAATCACCGGAGGATTTCAAATATGGTAGCGCCATCGTGAGAGTTATTCTTTACGTCAGGATGGCCTTGAGAAGCCCTTACTTTCTTTGACCCCACTTAGCATAACCTCTGAAGTGACCCTCTATGGAATTTTCCTTGCCTTTATATTCGACGATTTCTTGAGTGTGCCTTGAGTTCAAGGGACAAGGCCGATCATATCGTTAGCAAAAGTCACCTTGTATTTCCATTTCCTCACTTGTTGGATACTGTGTCTGGAGGGCCACTTTAGTTCGAGCCCATGGTACATTGAGACTCTCCTTCAGTTTGGAAACATTTTCTATAACCAGAGCTCTTGTTTAACCAGTAACATCCACTGGTGATGAAGCATGATGCATCATTAATATAGTGATAAATTTCCCATTAGCAACAGGGCACTGGCTGCCGAATCGGAGGGCAAAAAGTTAAAAAAACAAAAGAAAGCAAATGAAACCAACCCATTATGGGTTGACAAAGACTTTAATTTTCACTGGCACTTTAAGGGAAAGTAGTCACAGAATCTTAATTAATAAATAGCCATCGCTCCATTCAGGCGAGGTAATGGTAGCGCCTGAGTATCTGCCATGGAGCAATTTGTAGCTGTCTTGGTGCTCTGAAAAGTGAATGAGTTGCTGACTATCAAAGAAGAAGGAAAATTAGGCACTCTGCCGTTGACAATTGAACTCTATAAATAACCTACAGTGAAAATGAATAAAAAACATGCCTTCCTCTAGCTTTCAGTAGCCTCTCGACAGTGTGACAGTTGCTAGTTTTTTCAATAAACACCATGTCAATTATGCCTTTGATCCGTCATGGCAAAATCACGTGTGGAGAATAATTGAGCACATTGAGGATCTTTTTTTTGGCACTTCATATAACAATGCTTTTCTGTTTTATTTACATTGTGCTGAGGCAAAGCAGCTGTCTGATCCGTAATCTGTACATTGCATCAACATTCTTTCTCCTTGCTTCCCTAGTTCCAACAACTGTATTAGCAACAGCATTTCAGTCAGCTCTCAGTTATCTGTAGAAGTAGGTTGGAAGAGCATGAAAAATAGATGCTACATATGATTTTGAAAACTCATTTAAACTAACAACTTTAGTTTCTTTCCCAAAAAGTGTTTTCCTAGAGCTGTAAACAATCCCCTGATTAATTGACTTAGGTTTCACATTCTTTTCCTTGCCCAACCCCTTGTTTGGTTAAGATACTAATGAGAGAAAAAAGGCCAAAAAAGGCAGGTGGGACTTAGAAAAATAGAAGAGCTACAAAGGCTCAAATGGAGGAAAACAGAATTTGGATGGTTGAGAGTTAACGTGACCCAGGAAACATTTCTCCTAAAGGATTTATTGTATTCCTAGAGAAATGGAACTTCTCAGATTAAAAAGTAAGAGGTATTAGCTTTCCAAATGGATAGATGGAAAGCAAAGTGTTATCTGGAACAAAGAGAATTAATGAGTACCAACACAGCCAGCTATAAGGAGCTCGCGGGTGACTGCATTTGTTTCCAGAATTCTGCTTTGTCATGAACTTAATTACTACCCTTCCCACTAACAACTATTTTTTCTCTCTCCTTATTTGCAGATATATTAAGTATAGTCATTCAGATGTCATCAGTTCATCATTTGTTAAAGAACCGTGTTCCTAGGAAGGAAGAGGGAAGACCGTGCCGAATGGCACTGCGTTATTTTGTGCATTCCATGTTAAGAAGAAAGGAGGAGGTACTGGGTTTTCTTCCAGATAGTTTCTGTTCTGCAAAATCATCTTTTATCCAAGTGTAAACAAGCTGACTAGCTAGAAGCCTTTTTCCCCTCCCAAGTTCTATATAAAATGTAAGCCACAAAGCTTAAATTGAATCTCTGATATTATTTCTTTATATATGACTTTTACGTTTTTTAACTGAATGCTTACTGTCTATCTAAGAAAGCTTCTAAATTTATAATCTTCCCAAAAAGTGGGGGGCGAGTTATTTCCTCTTCTTCAAGGAAGCTTTTTAATACTGTACCCCAAATATCAGGGGAATTGGGGGGAGAAAAAGGATCGTGGGGAGGGAGGAGGGGCCAAAGAAAAGAGCTAATGGCCAAAATGCATCCTTATAATAAAATGAGCTTCTCAATGGATGCTCACTACAGGAATAACATTAACTCAGTATTAGGACTTTCACTAGAAAAATATGAATGTAATTTATCTTTTTAACTGTCAGCTGCATTTCTAAAGCTCTGAAGTCTGTAGCTTCCAGGGGCCTTTTGTCTTTCTGCCATGGCGGGCATATCTTGGACAGCTCTAAGAGCTTTCTAAGCGATCTTTCTCAAAATCCATTAGCTAATTCAAGGAACCTAATTAGAGCTGCCATTTTGATGGAGCATACTGAATGCTCAGTACAAACTAGTAACGCCATCAATGTTGATTAGAAATTGCAAAACCCAAAGTGCTCCATTCCCTATGAATATTAATGGCAATACAGCAAACAAAATATTTATTAAAACATATGCTTAATAACATCAAGGTTTACAGACAGATATTGAAAGGGAGAGAGAGAGAGAGGCGCCCACTTGCATTTGAAGGCATGTGCCCACGGACACACAATAAACCAAGATTGACATTTAAGCAGCATGTAATCATTATTTGCATGCCCCTCCCATTTTTCCGCCTCTGGTTTGCACCCTGGAATTCAGCAGCTCACAGCTGGGAAGACAGATGTAAGTCCAGAGAATTCTGAAGAGGGTGGAGGTAGCTTTTTTTTTTTTTTAACAGCTGCCGAGGGCCACAGATTCTTGTCAGTGAAGTAAGTCTTGCTTCTCTATAAAATCGGCAGCATGATGCTATCTGTACTTCCTACTGTTATGCAGATTGAGGCCCCTCCTGCCCGCATCAGTGGAAGCACACCCCTCTGCCGAGGCCCGAGGGCTGTTCCTCGTGGTCTTCTCCCCCGAGCAATAAAAGGACTTCTGTGAACTGTGACTGTGCAGCAGCTTTTACTACTCAGCTAAGATTAAGCCGTGGCTTCTTGTCTCACTCTTTCCCCCACTTTACCCACTTTTACAAAGACTCATCAGTTGTCTCCTTTTGTCATCTGCCATCCTCTGTTTTGGGCTGATGGCAACATGGTCGGCATCTTCCCCATGGCTGAGGCTGCTCTCTTGAGGCCCACACACACCCTCACCTCTCTGCAGGCCTGGACATGACCAGGAACTGCCCTGCAAGTCTCTCTTCTTTGTTTCCTTCCTACTTTTTCAATTTCATAGCCTGTTTCCCTCACTGTCCCTCCCACTGTTCTCTAAACATCGGCCTTCTCTAAGATTCTCTCACTGCTTCTTGAGTGTGTGTCCACTCTCGGGGATACTGTTTACTCTGACGGCTTTGATGATCATATCCCTTCTCAAGTTCTCTTATTTAGTCATCCATCCATTCAACAGATGATTACTGCAGTGCCTCACATGGGGCAAGTCCTCAACTCAGCCTGCCAACCTGAAGACGTCCTTCTCTACTTGTGACACCTTGGGGGAGCTCCAAGGACCATGCCCAGTCCCTGCTACTCGTTTGTTCCTGAAATCTAACAACATCTTACACTGGACTTGTCCAGTAACAATCTCGACCCCTATCCCCTAAAATCTACTTTCCCCCCTCTATTCCTGGCTTCTTAATTGCTTCTCCACACCCATCAAGGCTTGAAACAATGATTGGCATTCAGAGCACAGACTCTGGAGCCAGACTGCCTGGGGTCAAATCCTGGGTCTGCCACTGCCCCTTTCCCTGCCTTGGGGAAGTTATGTAACCTCTCTACAAAAGGAAGGTAATGTAGTAACACCTCAGAGAGTTGTTTCGAGGATTAAATGAGCTATTATACACAAGCAGTTAGAATAGTGTCTGGCACATTAAATGAGATTCAATAAACAAGCTGCTACTATTGTCAATATTATCTTAGGTTATTGTTGACTTCTTTTCTCCCATACATTCTACATCCAGTCAGTGGTAATCAATTGCCTGAAGCGATGTGCCCTCCCATGTATTTCTTCTTCCGTGAGCCTCATTCATACACTCATTGCAAGGATCATAATAACAGTTTGGCAACTAGTTTTTCCACCTGACTCCACTCTAGTCTGTTGCTAGATTAGCCAGAACTCTGCTCACACAACTCTCCCAATCTAAAAACCTCTCTGCTCTCCTCCCTCTGCCTCCACCTCCAACCCCAGTGACACTTTCATTGTTCCCTAAACTTACCCGTAGTTTTCACTCACCATCCCCTCCTCCAAGACCTGGTCCATACTACCTCTTCTACCAGTAATTCTTTCTAAACAATATAATTAAGATGATACTAATCCTCACTTTTAAAACATCTACTGCCTGGTCATTACATGCAGACGAATTCTCAAATGACTTCTCATGGTCCATATGATTTCTGATCACAGCACTGGTCGCTGCTTCCCTCTCTGCCTCATCCCGCACCATTCTCTTCTGTGTTTAGCAGCTTCTTTCTTGCTTTCCCCTGGTTCCATGGACAACCCAAGCTTGTCACAGCCCCGGGAGTCTGTGACTGCTTTTCCTTCCTCCTGAAATGCTCTACCTCAAGTGTTTCAAGGCGTGCCCTCTCTTGTTAGGGAGCCTTCTGCAGCTACCTCATCTGAAGATACTTCAAGTCACTTCCTATCCAGTCAGTCTACTACTTGTTTCCTTTGTAGCACTGATCACTCTGTGAACACATCTGAATTATTTATTTGTTTACTTTCTCCATCTGCCTTCCTCCACAAGAATAGAAGATGTGTCAGACTGGGGACCTTCTATGTCCTGTTCACAGCTGTCTTTCCAGGGCCAGTATCTGGCACATGAACTAAAGAAATGACTCTCTACCTGTGAAATCCTTCAAGAGTCTTATATTGATTCATTCAGCAAGGATTTACTGAGCAACTACTATTCACCAGAACTGTTCTGTGTCCTGAGAATTTAGGGGGAGTACAAGATACACAAACTTGTGGCTTTATGCTCTAGTGGGAGAGTGAGACAATACACAGGCCAATGGAAAAAGATATTAAGCAGTGGTAATGCCACCAGATTCTTAAAATATAACGTGGTGAAAAATAGGGACTGGGTAGCTACTTTAGATGGAGTAGTCAAGAAAGGCCTCTATTTTAAGCTAAGGTCTAAATTATAAGAAGAAACCACCCAGAAGCATCTTTAAGAAGCACATTCTAGAGACTGAAAATTTTAAAGCCAAAGCCCTAAGGAGGGGTGAGTGTCATGAGTTAAAGAAACACAGAGAAAGCGCTGTGGCTGGAGCGAAATGTTCATGGATGTAGTGACGAGTGACCGGACAGGCAAGGCCGAGATCCCACGTGCTTTGCGGGAACTGGTAAGATCTTTGCATTTTAGTCTGTTTGAAATGAGATGATGTTAGAAGATTTCAAGCCAGGAAAAAACACGATCTGATTTCAATATTTAGAAGATAATTCTGGCTTTTCTGTGGAAGACTGAATAGAGGTTGTCGCAGAAGTGCATCTGAGAACTGACGTAGACTGGCCCCGGATGGGATCACGAAGATGGAGCTTAATAGATGAATTTGGACGTCATTTTGTTCCAAACACAGGCTATCGCGTGAACTTTTCCTAGCAGAAAACCGTCTTCCCTGCCTTGGAATCCTCATGGAACTTTGTATTTTCACTATGGCCCTTACCTTCCGCTTCAATCACTCATCTATTTTATACAGTTTAAATCTCTGTTTAATCCCCAACCACTAATGGCTACGCAATATGAGGAGTTTAATCATTCTCATGTCTTCTGCAGAACTTGGTACAGTGCCCTCCCCTAGAATGTAGTCAATAAACACATTTCCGTGGGAGTTGAAACCAAGAAAGTGATTTAAGAAAGGGGTGCAATGAGAAATGGGAAGGAAAGGGGAAAAACGATGTCAGGGTAAGGAAGGGTGTGTGCACGGACGTGGGAGGAATTATGGGAGAGGGTGTAGGGCCAAACCACCTGGCAACACCTCAAGCTGCTGCCACCTGGAGAGTGCTTTCCTTTTCGTATTTCTCCTTCCCAGGCTCATAGGCTGAACACTACGAGTATATCTATAATTGTTTGTGCAAGCTACTTTGTCATTGCTAGGTATTGCACAGATAGCTCGGTATTTAAAGACATTTCTACATGTTTTGGACGTTCTCTCCATTGCATCACAGGTTCAAGGCCCCCTGTTTTCTTCCAGCTATTGCTGTAACATCTCGGTGCCCTCCACTCCCACAAGAATTGTCTAACGAAGCAGCAATGCACTTGGCTTATTAACGTTCACGGAATAGATGTGTGCTGAAATGGTGTTATTAGAAACCTTTTCTAGCTATTTCATACTAAATATAGCATGCACACTTCCAGGTGAAACTGTCCAGAAACTGAGCTAACACTTTAGAGAAGGTAGGCTGGCACCATTTGCTGACCTTTAGCTTTGAATTAAATTTAGCTCCTCATACTCATTAGAATCTAATTGCCAAATAGCACTCTACTCTGATTAATAAAGTTTTCTAATAAGCATATCACTTTCTAGCATTCTGCCGAGGTAGCTGAAATCTTGAGCAGGGCTAAAGGAAGAACTACCAGATGGAAACAATACATTCCGTATCCAGTAAAATCAAAAGCATATTCTCCTTCTTGTTAAGTCAAGTCCACCTCTGGGTGCAAGACAAGAGACTGTGAGGTTAGAAATGGGACACAGTCACTGCCTCAGAAGTCTGTCCTGCAGAAGACTTAGAGAACCATGAACGCCCACTCAATCCAATGCTCTAGGTCAGCAATTTTCAAATGATGTGCTTTTGAAAGCATGCAATACCTGCCTATTTAGTTAGGGGCACTGATCTCTTTTCCCTTGGATGGTCAAATGAAAAAAATGACAAAAGCCAACATAACAATAGCCATCTAGTGGGAATGAATCAAAATTATACCTATTTTTTTGTTAGATTGGCAAAAATATATATTTTTGTGTGTGCTGCAGAGTATTAGTAATTAGTTTATGTGTACCATGAGATAAAAGAGGTTGAAAATCATGTCCCAAGGTTAATTTAGAATCCGACAACCCCCTTTCTGGAATGCTCCAATTAATAATTCCAGGAGAAATTGGTTGGACCTAATAAAGGGACTTGGGACTAGGGGAAAAAGATGTAAAGGTAGGTTATTTCTTTTTCCCCAGAGTAGTTGGGAAGCCCTTAGCACCTACCCATTGCCTCCAGGCTGATGCCAGAAATTCAACCTTAGTCTTATTCCAAGGCTTTGATCTCCATTAAAATACAGATGGTGCTGGATGTCTGCCTCCGTAAGACAGCATTCATCTGTATGTGAGTTAATGCTTTGTGGACAAGTTTTGATACCAGGAAGGAAAGTTGCAGAACCTGAGGGACTGGGTGTCCTGCTGGGGCATTGGGTGTAGTGGGGTGAGGCTCCCCAAATTAAACCTGTCCTTCCTCTACATTCGTCTCCAAGTCTAGCCCTGGGTTGGGATATTCATGGTTCTGAAGATCAGTCAGTGATGGACAAAAGGAATTTACTGAGCACCTACAGCATATAGGGTGCTGCCCTTTGTGTGAGAATTCAAGAAGAAAATTATGAAATTTCCCTCAAAGAAACCAAAAACCTATTCTCATGCATACACTTTCCCTTGCCATCTGTTGCATGAACACTCACTTGCTTGCAAACGCACTCGAAGATCAATAATGGTAATTAATGGTGATTCAGGGTGATAGGTGGATATTGTTTCTCATACTATGGGGCTCCATACTGAAATCCTAGGGACCACACAAATTGAATTCTTCCTCTGACCTCCCTAGACACAAAAGCAAGGAAGAGAGTCTAAAATCTTGTGCTGTTAAAAGTGTTTTTACTGAGCAAGAGCAGGACAACAAGGAAAGACGTCTGTTTACCTCTAGAATGCTTTGCAGCTGTAGCCACTGTACTGCTTTCGTTAAAACCCGTGCCTGTAGCTTCTTCACTCGAGACGTTTAGACATATTCCTCAACTGCACACTTCAGGGCAATTGAACTATTGAAAGAGGATCCATACAGTTGAGGTCTGACTCAAATTTTGTGAGACACAGCAGCTACCATGGTAAAGGGAGCGAGCCTATAAAACATTCGGGAGTAATATTTCCATTCACATCCTCTGCTCTGTACCAAAGAGAATATTCACATAGTTGCTGTGAAAATATACAAGCCTGACTCAGAGTTGGTATGCTTATCTGCTCATAAAATATTTTAGATAATTACATAATAACCTGAAGCATATTTCTTGTTGTATAAAGGGGGAATGCAGCTCAAGTGCAAAAGCAAATGTTTGCAGAGTTCAGAACCAAGTCCTACATCAGGGCTTGAAACCCTGCAATTTGACAAACAGAAGCCCAGGTATATTTACTGAATTTTGTTTGAAGTTCATCTTCAAATAACTAACGATATGGCATCCGGCCACAAATAAAAAGAAATGGGAAAACACCATTGCCATATACAAGCAACAGATGCTTTCATTACACCACTGGAATACACAGGCAAAAGGTGAATATTTTTGAGGGGAAAAAAACCCATTAATGCTGTAGCCGCCAAATAACGTGAACCAAAGGGCATGCATGATTAGGAGACGGACTTTTCAGGCAGAAAGTTTGATAAATGATTCCTAAGTCTCACAAGGAGACAAAATGGTTCATGCGGGACTCAAAATCAAGATTTTATTTTCAAAGCCTTCTGCGTACTATAACTCTAAGAGGCTAATGCGAAATTTATTCATGATTAAAAAAATAAAGACCACAGGCAGAGGATCCAGCACAGGAATAATCATGCTGTGCATATACAGCGTTTTGAAAGCAAGCCGAGGCCCAGTGGATGTGCCATGAGGACTTCCCACCACACATGCTCTGCTGTGGTTTAGTGCCTGAAAGAGTTACAGGCTGCTCAGAAATTCACGCGTTAAGGGTTGTGATTGAAAACAAATGGAGTGAGAAGCCTACTTAACGTGGCTTTTCCTCTGGTGATTCTTTTAAGGAAAAAAATAAAAAAGGAAATGTCACCATTCTACCTAATGCATTTGTTAGAAAAATGTTAAATTAAGTCATTTGCAGTCAAAATGAACAAATTGCAGGTCTGCCTAGGTGCACTGGTGGCTTACCCTACATGCGTTGCAACAACGTGTAGGCTGGCTAAAGAGATAGCTAATTGACGATTGTTCCTTCTACACTTGTCCATTAGGATAAATCCAGCTTGTGGACACTGAACCTTTCAAAGACAAAGAACTGCATTAATTTTGTACTTCTACAGCGCTTAATAAATCTGACAGTGTCTGGTGGTTTTTTTTTCCTTTTAGACTACTTGACAACTGCTGTGATCACAAGTTTAGAGAATCTATTTTCCCGTGTAAAATTAACATCAATAAAACAAACTAAGTGGAATATGACCAAGTCATAGAACTTGTCACATCATGGAACTGCAAAACAAATCCTGGGAGCATGTTGGACAGGGTTCGTATCATACACATAAATTCAAAATGCAGCTCTGAATCAGAGGTATTCATTTAATATCAAAACAAATATGATACCACTTCATTTGCAGAAGCAAATGGTATGCCTATCACCAAGGAGCAGCTTTGTCTGGCCAAGGCTTCTCACTGTAAAAATGCTCAGGACGTTTTCTTTCTCAGGCTGACATTTGTATCGAATCAAGTAAGTTCTTCCTAATTTTTCTTTTCTAATGGATTTTTCCCCCTATATATGTTTGCAAGGGGGAAGAAAAGCAAAGGGCAGCAAAACCAGCCTTAAGTGCTTGGCAAATGATCTTCCAGAATCTGGACCTCATAAATCCGACAAAATGTGATATTTCAACAATAGGCTAGAAAAGCTTTTCTCTCTGCAATGATGAAGCCCAGCTTCAAAATTTATAGTTTCATCTCAGAAATGGACTATAAAAAGAGGCTGACTTAGCTGTCTATCAACTCAGTCTGACAATAGCAAATAAGGTGGGAGCTTTCAATGTCAAATATACATTTAATATTAAAATTCTCAGATTAAACATTGCAAAGGGGTTTCCTTTGCAACACATGCTAATGGGAGTGGTGATAGATGGAGCCCGGGTTGTCATAGCAATGTCCAGACCCTGATGTGACATTTCTTTCATTATCCACTATGAGGGTCTTATTTTTCTAATGCCGCCTATTCAAAGGGATGCCGTTCTGTGGGGGTAAGGGTGAGTCCATTAAAACAGGGTCCAAAGAGATGTGGCTTGGTGCAGTGCATAAAGGAGCCAGGTGTTGTCATCACTCATTTTTGTCAAGTTGGGTATAAAAACCTCCATCCAAATACATCTTGATAAATCCAAAGACGTCTTGATAAATCCAAATAGATTTTTTAAAAGACATTAAATATATGTTTATTCACTTTAGACACAGATGAAGGTGGGGGAGAAGAGAGAGAAAGAAACATTGGTATGAGAGAGAAACATCGATTGGTTTCCTACAATATGTGCCCTGACTGGGGATTGAACTCACAACCTATGTATGTTCCCTGACCGGGAATTGGACCCCCAACCTTTTGGGGTATGGGACAATGCCCCAACCAAGGAGCCACATTGGCCAGGGTAACCCAAGTAGACTTTCTGAGGGAGGAAAAAGAGGTTGAGTCAAACAACCATCCCTCCTGGTAATGGAATAGAGCAGAGGCAAAATGAAAACTTCTAATGGCAATTTGGGACAAGCATGAGTTTCCATAAAAAAATTTAACCTTACTAGTAAGTTAAGAAGTTGAAAGTAAAATGATAAGGTACTATTTTTCACCAATAAAACTGGCAAAGATTAAAGGGAGAAAAAAGAAAATAGTCAATGCTGTCAGGTATGGGGTGAAACAAGTTTTCTCCCACATTGCTGGAGGGTGCATTATTTGCTTCACTTTTTCTGGGACATTGTTGGCATCATTTACCTTCTAGAAATCTTAAGAAAATAATCCAAGCTGTATAGCAAGATATATGCACAAAGGTGCTTGTCAGAGAGTAATTTATAACAGTGAAAACTTTGAAATACCCTACATGTCTACCATTATGGAAAGGATGCATAAATTAATGTATGTTGTACAATGATGCTTTATGTAACCATTATAAGTGAGGGTTTTAAAGAAATTAATTGGTACAGAGAAAGGTCACAATATAATGGTAAAAATGCAAGATACCTAAATTTATATATGCATATAAGTATTATATATGTATATACATGTATGAACACTACAAACACAAATTTTATATACAGAGATAGACACAAATAAGCCTGGAAGAAATACTCTAAATGTTAAGGATGGTCAACTTTGGATTGTGAGATGATTGGTAATTTGATTTTTGATTTGTGCTTTAGTTAAATTTAACATAAAGTAATTACTATAGAAAATTTAGAAAAATAAACATATATATTTAAATGACAAAAATATAAAAAGAAGTCCTGGCTGGTGTGGCTCAGTGGATTGAGTGTCAGCCTACGAACTAAAGGGTCGCCAGTTGGATTCCCAGTCAGGGCACATGCCTGGGTTGCAGGCCAGGTTCCCAGTTGGGGGCACGAGAGAGGCAACCACACATGGATGTTTCTCTCCTTCTCTTTCTCCTTCCCTTCCCCTCTCTGAAGATAAATAAATAAAATATTAAAAAATATATAAAGAAGATATGTAACATTGGAGCCAGAACTACCTAGACTAGGGTAGAAATTTGGTATTTATTAACTTGGTGATATGGGATTTCTCTTCTATCAGTTATAGCTTCCTTATTTTCCTTATTAAGAAGGAAGGTTGTATTGAAGATGAAATGAGACTGTGTATGTGAAAGTGCTGTGTGACCCATCAGGAAAGCTGCAGATATGAGGTCCTTTAAATTTAACATAGAGAGTAAGAGTGCATTTCATTGAGGACAGAAGAGATTTAAGACTAAGCTTACAAAAATATAATTTGGTAGTGGAGGGGACATTTAAATTTAACAAAGAAAAGGATATTTCCCCACTCATGAGATGGCACACTGAATTGCAAATATAAAAATACATACACAAAAGGGTATATTGGGCAGTGCATAGGAAAGAAGCATTTCAGTCAGTGCATGCTATCTTCCTGTTGAATTTTATTTTGGCTCTAACTAACAATGTAAGATATCAGCAATACTAATGAGTGAAGCGCGCCCCACTGTCAGGTAGTGGCGAACCAGCAGTGTATAAACAATTTGGTATTGGAAACTACGCTAATGGAGCTTAACAAGAGAGCCAACATTTAGATACTACAGGGCTGAGACAAGATGTGACATCTACCATAACACAGAATCTCATTACTTTGTTGGTCGTCTGAATCATAAGTAGAATTTTAAGTTTGTTTATATTTTTCATAACCGATCCATGAAGAATTAACCTGTGATTTGAAAGGTAGAGCATTACAGTGGGTAATATGCTAAATTTATAAAATCGGCTCTCTTTTTATTCATGGGGAAAGGAGAGTTTGTAGAGGTCTGGCAGTTAAAAATTATCGTGGGACATGATTACAGTGGGGGACTCTACGAGGATTGTAGTGCGGTGAGAAAATGATCATGGGAGACTTCCTTAACCCAGAGTTCTTTCATGAGTTTCTTAAGCAATTGCTGGCATTTGTAAAAAGGCTCTGGCCCTAATGGGCTACTTCAGCTTTCACTTTGGGTCATTCTTTTTTTATTTTTTTAATTTTTGGTCATCAGTTGCCATCTCTTCTAATCCAGGTGACTCCCCATTTCTGTCCCTGTCTTTTTCCTGCATGTAATCTTCCATAGTCTTATTTGTCTCCCTTCTCCCCTTTGAGAATCACAGACTCCAAGGACTTGAAAGGACATCTAGAACTCATTCTTTCTATTTATTTGACTGACCATAAATACTCAAAGTTGATGATTATCTAAGGCTTCAAACAATGATTTATAGATTCTGAGAGTTGTGAGGACCACTTTTCAGCACCTTGTTTGCCCTATAAGGCTTCTGCTTCTGGGAATTAAGGATCAAGTAAGTTTTAAGAATAGAGAATTATTATTCCTTGGTAAGGTAATAGGTAAAGTCTTGACATAAGTTATTAAGTTATGATGTAAACTATGATTATATCATCACATATTCTATGTGGTCCAAAATATTTATTCATAAACTCAATATGATGGCTCCCATGTACTCTAGAGACAAAACTTCCCTGTTTTAACAATGGACAAAGCTTAACCTACATTATTTTACTGATTCTTGGAAACCTGCACATCTTGGCTCTAATTTTAATAAAACCAGGACAACTTTGAAAGACACTAAAGAGGAAGTGTGTGTGTGTAAATTCAGAGAAGGTTTAGTTTTTTTTATAACCTTCTATGACTTCAGGAGTTGAGTAGACAACTAAAATTATATAGTTTACATATCCTGCATTACCTGCATAGAATAACAATATGCATTAATCTATTTACACCTTTTAAAAAACAGCACAGGAAAAAAATAAAATTCAAAGACTATAAAAGCCTTGCTAGCTGAAGGGAAGCCAAGCTAAACAAAAGGACCGTCAGACACACTGAGCGCAGACAGGACCCACGTCACTCTTTTTGTTCTAAGTAGGCTGAGTGACGATCCCCTGTTCTCCTTGAATGCATATCACTGAGTTAGTGATGCTTTTGTAAAGAGGGTTTGACAACAATGGAGAGTCTCCTGCTGGCTAAACAAAAAGTGACAACTCCATTTGAAAACTGTCCCTAGATATATTTTGTGTGCAGAAATTATCTCTGACAGTCCCCATCAAAAGAGAGTTTTATTTCGCTTGAACATAAATGGACAATACAATAGGTTACCTTGAATGTTATCATTTTGTTCAATTAATGGTTAAAGATATTTTCTAGTGAGCTTCTCATAGGTTACTATTTTTAAACTTAGAAAATGAAAGTAGGCTGTTATTGATTATGCCTTTTTAGAAAAGCCAACACCTTTAACTTAAGAAAAACATGTATATAGACAGAGATATGGATATGTCAATTTGAAAACCCAGCTCTGGTTACATTAAACTGAGTGTAAAATGATAAATCATGTTTCTATCGATGGATTCACAGATGGATCTGGGCAACTTCACCCTGAGACTTTTCAGGTCACTCCTAATATTTGGATCCCACCTTCACAACAGACATCAACATGGATGCATCTACAAAGACAAAACTGTGAACAATATTCCCGGCCTCTAAATTAAAGGCTATGAGCAAGGACACAAACTTGTAATTTGTCAAATGTCAGACTACAAGGATCAATTCTCCCTTCTGATGTCTGACACACATTATTTCTGGGCTTGAAAAATCACAACAGACTTTGTTCTAAAGAGTACTTTTATGTGTACCTGTCTGTCATAGACCAGGGTGCTAAGAAATCTATTTAAGAAATTCCGAGGATTCTATTTTAAAGTTCATACACTTTTTCATGATATATTTAATATAGACCCAAACATTACTTTCTCTGCTTTGTCCCACAAAAGATCCTATAAACTCCTAGGAGGGAGGGGCTACCTCTGTCTGAAACTTCAAACTTCATTAGCTTTATAGATAGATCTGCAGTAGACTCTGGGCCAGAGGAGCTAAGTGAGAAAGGGGATTGTCCTGAAATTACTGAATGACTTGCCCATAATTCTGTACTCCATAGTCCTTGGCCCACCTTTAAAGCCTTTGATATTATTATTATTATTGAATTAAAGAAATTCTCTTTTTTAATGGATATTTCTGCAAAAACAAATGAAGTTTACAATAGCATAATTATACATTTTGATATTAAATTGGAGTAAGAAAAAATTACAAAGTATGTATGCATGTATTTGTGTGTGTGTATATATAACATTCTATTGCCAAAAGCTATTTACAAATCTCACAGTCCAACTTCTCATTCTTCAGGACCACCTGGATGACAGACAAAAGAGATTTCTAAAGTGAGAGTTTAAGGAAGTTCAGACTAGCATTCCAGTTCCTGGAACCTGGGGTCAGGGCGGAGCACTCCTGCGGGGGTGAGCAGGGGGAGTTTGAGGGTGGCTCCACGGGCACTGTGGTTAACAAAGAAGGTAGCAAAGAGGTATGAAATGGGAGAAGCGAAGCTCACAGGGGCCTTGTGGAACAAATGATGACATTAAAGATTTATTTTTTTACCTAATTGTTTAAAGCTACTTTGAAGAATAATAAGAAGGGATAGGTCGCTGCTGGGAGGAGATGCTTTGACAAGATAACAGCACCAGAGAAAAGGCAGAGCCACCTGAACTCCTATTTTCCTTCCATTAAAGAATCGCAGAACCATATAATTTTGGAGCTGGAAAGAAATGCTGAGATCGCTTAGTCCCACCCCCCTGTCTTCATAGATGAGGAAAGATACACAGAGCCATTAAATGACTCATCTGACATCTCCGTCAAGAGAAGGCAGAAGAGAGGCAGAGAAGAGAGGACCATGGGAGGAAGAGAGAAAACACAGGATTCAGGACGATTTAAAGGCATTCTGGTTGCTGGTACTCACAAATTAGATCCAGGGTTATGAGAGAGCTGAAGAGTGTGCCCCTGGAAGCAGAGATGGTATCATTGAGAAATTATAGACAATGGGAGAAGTGTCTAGGTACTGGAGGTGAGCAAATAAGTCATCTTGTTTCAAATGGCCAAAGCAAACTCCAGAAAAACTAGAGGGCAATAAATTTAATGCTCGTTTCAAACAAAATCCTCTGGAATGAAACAGTAGAGGTGACTAGAGATTATCACCAGGAGCCAATGACAAATATTAGGTACAAGAAAGAGATTTACAAAGTGTAATTGCCAAGAACAGCCATTTCTCTTAGTGTAACAATCAGATCAGGATGACTGTAGCTTCTGAATTGTAAATGCTACCTTATGCCCATAGGAAGCTTTTGAAAAAGAGACTAGATGGGGGAAACAGTGACCTGTTGTGTCTAGGAAAGTCTTTCTTGTAGGGGTCTTCAAAGTCTTACTTGGCTGGGAGGCATTTCCTGTCAGAACAGGAATACGTTGCCCCAAGGTGGGAGCCAAGGACCAAGAGAAATAAGCAGATTCACTGAAACCCAAGAATCAGAGCAGATCAGAGGGGGGAGGCAACCAGGGGGAGGCTGTGCTGACCAGGAGGCCAGGCAAGTCATATTATACTGGGAGGTTGGCCATCAAAGAGTGGGATCAGAAAGCTGTTGTGACCTTGAAGTCAGGCATCTAAGACTGGAGCCACTTGGATTCATTCATTCATTCATTCAAAACATATGTATTTATTGAGTACTGGATGCTACAGGAACTGTGCTGGGCCTGGAAATACAGTGCCTGCATCAAGATTTCACAAGGAAACGAACAAGTACCAGTTAACTCCAATGCACGATCCTTCTGTGGTGCAGATCTCCATGGAAGCTTTGGGAGGGTCACTGAGGGGTGGGTTGTCTGGGCTAAATTCTGAATGACACATAGGTCTTAACCTAGAAAGTGACAGGCGCAGGGAGGTATGGCACTGTGGTCAGTTGGAGCAATGGTCTTGGATTATGCAGCTGAGGTTGGGGTCCTTAGAAAACTGGGACAATGGGGGGTGGGCTTCAGCAAGAAGAATGCTGAATAAGAAGTTGTATTTTGAGAGGCATTTGTAAAAGATAATGCAGGTAAGGAGCACAGGGCAATGTTCTCCAACACAGGCACCCCACACTGAGTCACATCCAGATTAATGCAGCATGCCAAAGGGAAAGCACAATGGGCCAAAAGAGGTACTTGAGGAAGGTTGGACCCAACAACCTTTCCTCACTGGCCAAATGCAGGACACAGATGTGGGAACCAAAGCTACCCATTCCCCAGGACCTTCCTGGGAAAGAGTCTGGGTGTGTGGCTAAGGGAGGTGGGAGCCTCCAGAAGGGCTCCCAGATTTCTGACTTGAGCAACCAGGTGAATAGTGGGGCTCTGTATTGCGGTTTCACAGGCATAAAATAGCAACAACAGTAGGCAGGAAAGACTTGTAATTAGAAATGAATATTGATAAAATGAGGACCATGTCTGTTGTTATGTAAACTTCTAGGCACATGGCATCTTGGGAGGATGATCAGTTTACTGAGAATAAGAATACAACTTAGGGAAAGGAAGGTTCTGGTCTAAGGCACCACCTTTCACTGTTCCTGGCTAGAATGAATACCTATTGGTGTGGAAGGATTTGTGGTTTGGTGAGTATCACTTGGTGTTATACTTTTGTAATTAGTCACACATATGCCTGAGTTAGCTGTTGACAAAGCTTTGTATAGGGGGACTACACATCCAGGAGGGCCAGGCTTCACTCTCCTGTCTAAGGTGGAAGCCTTTTAAGGCAAGCTAGGACATTGGTGCTGTCTTCTTTCATAGGCAAAGCAAAGGCAGGTCTGGGATGTGAGCTGGCCTGCTGAAGTTACTTGGCACTGCTCTGGTCACCCTGTCTGGCTCAGCCCGTGCTGAGGTTCTCTTGCTGTGCAGCAGCTGACACCTGAGGTGGGGTGCATCTCTCTCGAGGTGGGGTGCATCTCTCTCGAGATGGAAAAAAGAAGGGCTGGTGGATCTGTCTGTGGCCTGGGAGTAGGAATGGGTCGTTTACATGTCTTTTTCTTACCCTAGTTTGGAAACTCTGTGTGAGAAGAGTGGTGCTTGTCTAGCAGCAGTTCAGGGTTTAATATGAGGAAAAGTTTTCTGCCATGGGCGCTACTCTAAAAGGAGAGGGTCCTTCCATGACCTTGAACTCTAGTACCTGGAAAACTTCAAAGTGAAGCATCAGCCAGCATTGGGGGTATGTTGAAGGGATTCCAGTGATGTCCAATATGGTGGCCAATAGCCACATATGGCTACTGAGCATCTGAAATGCTGCTGGTCCAAACTGAGATGTGCTGGAAAGTGTAAAATGCACACCGTATTTCGAAGACTTAGCAAGGAAAAAAGAAGGTAAAATAGCTCTACCGTAATTGTTTTGAATGCATAGTGAAATTATATTTTGCATATATTAGGTTAAATAAAAATATTATAAATGAATTTTACTTTTTAAAATGAGGCTCATAAAAATTAAAAATTACATTTGTGGCTCATGTATTTCTTTTGGGCAGAGCTTCTTTAAACTGAAGTCAAACAGCCCCACTCTCCTGTTACCAGGCTGGGGCTCGTGGTCCTGTTCTCGATTTTGAAGTTCCCCATGCAGAGATGAAAGTCTCATCATTGAGGACACTTCCTCTTCACTGTTAGTCTGGCATCCCACATACTTCATAAAGGCACTGATATGCAGCCCAACCCCCAAAGAAAAATTCTTCCTTTCTCTCTTTTCATTCAGTTGTAAATGGTTCTCACGTTGTCAGCTTTTTGTTGTTGTTCAAAAATAAAAACAAATAATTTAACCTAAAATATTGACATTCAAACAAAAATATCCCAAAAGACATACTCTAGAAAACTTTGTGCTTATTTAGGATGCAGAGCAATGAAGATGATATCCCTTATCAGAGAAGTTAGTGTTCAGTTAAGGTCGTATTTGATTAAAATAATACCAAGCCTTAGTATTAAGTAAGTTTAGTGTAATTGGCTTGGAGTGAAATGGTGGAATAAACACAAACATTGAAACTCTTAATTGAATGGGATGCGGTGGAAAAAATGCATCACTTATTTGTATTGCTAAAACTTCTCTTGCAGGTTTGTAACAGTGCTTGAGGAAAGAAATTTGAATTTATGCCCATTCAACTGTGGAGACAGAGCATGTTACTAAGGTGCAGGAGATTTCTCTGAGTGCAGTGTGAGGTCAAAGCAGGGACACTGGTGCAGACAGCAGCATTTATAATACAAATCTCTCCTTCCCAGAAAACAGAACCAGAGCAGCACCAGGAATATTCCGCCCTGTGCAGGTATGACCTTCCTCACACCTCTCATTTACTGATACGAGTAAATGACAGCTGACACTTGGGAAGGTCATAAAAAGACTGCTGCATATTTATCTAAAATGATTTTATAATCAGTAACTATTAGTCACTACCTTACTCGAGTCTATGCCCTTGCTAATCATAGCATGGTCCCTGGACCATGGTCCCGTTGCCAGGGAGCTTGTTAGAAATGCAGAGCCTCAGGCCCCACCTTGGCCCTCTGGAATCAAAATCTACATTTTAACAAGATCCCCAGGTGATCTGAATGCAGGGGGTTGAAAAGCTAAGTTCTTTCCTTTGTAGAAATATACCTCTCTGTCACGGCTGCTTACTTTCTGTGTGAAGAGCCCCACGGAAGGTGACCTCCTGCCTCTCACTCTGCTTATGAAAAGAGCACCTGAATGTTAGGGATCCTGGTTGGAGGCAGCTTTCAACTCATCACTGGTCAATTAATGCGGCTTTTAGCTGCAATTATTGGACATCACTGCTCCCCACGTGCTTCTGACACCTGCACACAGGTTTTTACCCTCCTCCTTCCGTGGGGCAGCTTTTCCCCCAGAAGTACCTATTTTCTCTCCTTTGGCATCATTCGATTTTCACCAGAATGGAAAAGCTTTGAATTATCAGTTTTTCTAAAGCGAGCTGCTACTTTCTTTCTTAAAGTAGAATGCACTTGCCACTCAACTGCCTGTAATTGCAGCCAGAGCAGTGCTGACCTGGGGACCATTATTTAGCGGAGTGCTATTACTTTCCACAGGGAAAGTTTATAGATTTAGACTTTACACACATGAGGGAGGAAAAGAGTCTGGAGAATGAAATAGAATTTTAGAGAAAGAAAAATAATTTTTTAAAAAAGAATACAACAGTCAACCTAGCAGAGTGGTTAAGCGTCTAGGCTCTGGATTCAGGCTAACTAGGTGGAAATCCTGGCCCACCCTTGATGACATTGGCTAGTTCCTTGCAGCTTAGCTTCCTCATTTGATCCTCAGGAATACTAACAGTGCTACCTGTCAGGTGGTCAGGAGGAGTATGTGATACGTGCAAAGCAACTAGTACTGTGCCTAGCAATGGTAAATTCTCAATAATGTTTAGTGTTGGCTATTATTATTAGCAATCTGGAATTTTATTTCTTATCAAAACACTGCGTTTTGGTTTCTGAGTTATATGACATTAGGGCAAACTTCAGTCAAGTTTAACTAAATATGGAGATAAAAATGTAATAAGTTACCTTCTTTAAAGCATGCTGAAATATCAGATTGCTCTCCTTCACTTCAGACCAAGAAGAAAACTATTTTGAGTCATTAGAGGTGTAACAAAATCCTCCTATTACTGCAGTGCAGGCACAGAGCCTGACCGGTGGAAGGCACGTGGAGGGAGCTGCAGCAACCCAGTGTTGACTAATTAACTTCTCAAGGCTTCTAAGGGGTCTCCTGGGTATTGTACAGGTTCCACCAACCCAAAGAAGGCTCAAGAAGAGGAAATAGGATTAACTTCTTGATTAGAAGGGTGATTAAACACTGGAACAGGATACCAAGAGAGGCTGCATGATTTCCATCTCTGGGGAACTTTTAAACAAGAGACACAACTGTCTAGCGTGCATGATTTGGGTCTTCTGCCTGGAAGCAGGACATTGAACTAAATGAACTCAAAAAGAAAAAAAATATGTATTTAATACTAATGTGTTTTTAGTCAATAGAATTACTCTCCCTGCAATTTATAGGAAACTACACTCCTGACTGTCCCCTGGTCTCACCTGAGATTCCTAGTTCGCTTTCTTTGTCACTCTAAGTGTACTTGGTGTGACTGTGATTTACTTGTTGATATGCCTGTGTCTCCTCCACTAGACTACGTGGCCCCTGAGGCTGGGACTGTCATTGTACAGCCACACATTAATAGCTGGTGCAGGAGAGGAGTAGGGGGGCGTTTAGTTGGATAGATGGGAAGGTATTTAAAAGAGCCACTGATATGCTACTATGCAGCTCTTAGGTAGGTCATTAATTCATTTATTTATTCAATATTTATTGAGTTGAGCTATGACAAATTAATTCAAAAAATATTTTTACAGCACCTCCTATGCCTCCTATGCACAAGGCACACCCCTCCCCAAGGAACCGATGGTAGAGGTGGGTACACAAAATCCATGTTTCCACCACCAATTGCAATTTCAGACTTGAGGAAGGATCCAGTACAGGTTGAAAATGACATACTGCAATTCCTTGTCTCTCTCACAAAATTACTGAGTAACTTCTTAAACACCCCATGGGTTCTACCTACTCTAACTCAGAACTATGCAGCATGCAGGAAGGAAATAAAATATACCTGGTTGTCTGGGATGAAGCTGTTAATGAAGATCCCTTCAATACAATGCTTTCCTGGTCCGTTCTCCTACTTGCTAGCTTTTACTCTGGAGGAAGGTCCCTGGGGCTATTGCACAGCTGCGTGGTGCGTGAGAAGCGTGGGTTTTCCTCCTGCTGGAGGCTCGCTTCATTCAAATGCTCTCTGTTAACTGAAAGGCCACCATCTATCAGGATTTCACTTTCAGCATTCAAGTGACTGGCCTATAAACATAATTTTTAACAGCTTTTCTTCAGCAAGTCTGACTGTTTAATTAATCTTCAGCCATTAACCATTCATTTAAAATGCCACTTATGAAATCTTAATTTTGCACATTATCAGCTGGTTCACAAATAGCTAACCACGAGCAGAAGCGTAATGATCGCTCTCTCCTTGTTCTTAGAGCTCACCAAGCTTAGAGCCAATTTTGGTTTCTTAATTAACCATATGCATACTAGCATTTAAAATTAAACGACATTTTTTTTTTAAAGAATTGATGCACAGTGAAATGTTAACACTGACATCATCCTGCTGCCTTCTGAAGGGCCTGAGGGCAGTGCCTGGCCAGGCCACAGCTACTCTGCATGCCCAGAGGTGCTACACGTGTGGGAACGTTCCTCACCTGAGCTGATTTCCCATAAATGAGTGCACGCTTGCAATGATAGTTTGGATCCATTGTTCAAATTCTCCAACTTTTATGTTGAAAGAACAATAAGAAATGTCATCCCCAAGATGTTCTTTAACACTGGGCATTCAGTAATAATAAATTCAGCAGCACACCCTTTTTCGGTAGTTGACCCCAATTCGGTAAGTCAGTTCAAACCAAATAATGGGACAGGGAAGGATATTCAGGGCAAAACATAATAATAATAACCATCAGCTGATGCTGAAATGACTTTTTCTCTAACTAGGCTCTGGTTACTAGAGACTTCAAGGAAGTCACTGCAATTTTACAGGTGTCAGCTAGGGTCAAAGTCCAAGCTAAAAACTGGGCACAGAATTGTTTAGGCTGGTTCATCACAGTATACGGAAGGCTTCTGACCTATGAGCCAGTGCCTTGGTCATATCTGAGACTGGAAGGGTGGCTCACATCAAAACCAGCTGCAAACTTCAGGGACTAGACTCTGAGTCTCTACCAGATTTGATTGGCGCCAGTGATATGCTTCCAGATTACACACATTATCCTTTGGAGAATTATGGTAATCCTAGGCACTTTTTCTTTTCTCCCACTATAGCGATTCAGAAGATAAACAAATGAAAAGTCACAAATGAAAATTATGTTGCATCATCTACTTAAAGTCCGTGCTCTTGGAATGAGAAAAATTGATGGCGTGTTCTTTAAAAATGTTTTCCAACACTGTGGCAGTGAAGATGGGAAAAATAGCAGATCATTTTCTGAATCACTGTGAATTGAGGTAAAGCACCTCAGAATTCATTAGACACAAAGTGTAGGTGACAACGGTGGTTATGAGCCCTGTTTTAGTTATCCCGTCCCTGTGCAAATTACTCAAGCTGGTTTTGACTGAGAATGCATGTGCAGGTGTCAAAAAAGGAAACACCCACAAAAAACCCCACAACAACCAAACCATTAAGACTGTAATTAGAAACAGAGATGTACTGACTGAAGAAAAGAACTTAAAACCAAACATGCATAAAAACAATTTGAGTCTCAGTAAACTTGGCATTTCATAATCCTGTTAGCAATTCAGCTTTTAATCCAAGTAGGTACTTAAAACACAAGCATAACTTGAGTCTGCAATTTCTGAGACTGTATTCCAAGAGAACGACAATAATTTATTCTCCTAGAAGGCCTTTCAGACTGAAATAATATACACGAAAGTCACCTGTATAGGGACTAATACATAGTAGGAACTCACAAATGGTTTGACACCTGAATCTAAGGACACCCTGATTTTGGAAAAGCTGTAGAAGGAATTGGTCATTAGCACTCAGTTTTTCATGCTGACCTCCTGTTGCGGCCCCCCAGAACAGCAACCACTCTATATCCTTGAGTGCTGCTCCCAGGAGTTTCACATCAGTAACATTTCTAAAGGCGACCTCCCCCCACCACACTCTCACTTAGAGACTCTGTAGACCATCCTCCCCATTTCAGTGGCATCATTTAGCAGGGGAGAGGACAGGTGTGTTTTCTTTCCTTGCAGGTCACGTCTCAGTGTTCTTCCTGAGAGAATAACCAATCGGGTGGTGCTCAGGTTCAGCCCTTTCTCTCATTTGTATGTTTTCCTGGGGTCTACCACAGCTCCCAATCCTGGCACCTTTGTCCCAGCTCTTTCCTTCTGGCAGTGAGGCTGTGTTGGTGAAGGCTGGCAAGTATCTTGTGAACTGGCTAATCTGGGCATTGATGTGAGTGAAGACTATGAAATGCCAAGACAGATGAGCAGAACTAGGTCTAAGGATTGCAGAAATTCAGGGCATTCTAGTACCAAAAGGCTTCTACATGCTTAATTTCAGTTTAAAGGCTGGAAAACAACTTTTATGAGCGTGTGTGATTTCTAAGTTTCAAAACGAAGTCACTGGAAAACAAAAAATGTAAAGCAGTAGACTTTGACAGTAATTTTCGGACCATTTGAGTCCACATGCAGTTTTGAAGAGCTCAGTTCATAAATTTCCTTTCGGGTCATTTATTTCTGAGGGAGAACTTCTCCAAACTTAGCTATATCAGAAAAAAGTATTTCCAGAATCTGTTCAGATGCGGGATTTAGAATCTAGAAGCACACTACATACGAGGATTTTCAAGACTAAGTATGGTGATACTGATGGGGATTATGATAATGACATAGCTAATAATAGTATTCATCGAAACCTAACATATGCCCAGGACTGAGACATTTTAAGTCTTACATTGCATTGTCT
Source organism: Macrotus californicus (assembly GCA_007922815.1). Lineage (NCBI taxonomy): Eukaryota > Metazoa > Chordata > Mammalia > Chiroptera > Phyllostomidae > Macrotus > Macrotus californicus. The sequence goes on along the minus strand of VMDR010010571.1, from coordinate 1,952 downwards.
CTTGAGCAGTATTTAACTGTTTATTACTTTTCTTGACATTATCGTCTCTCTTAGTAGTCAATCACATGGAATTTGAAATCAGGCATAAACCCTAGGTGTAAATCCTAACCCTATCACTCTGTGGTCTTTGGGCACAGTATGTAATATCTGCAAGCCATTCTTTCTTCCCCTCCAGGGTGAAGGTGAGACCGTGACTCCTAGGACTCGAGGAGACTGGAGGAGCTAATGCATGTTAAACCTGTTGCACAATGACGGGCTCATATCGAGTGCTTGGCACCTTTGATCCATTATTGTTTTTCATTTTTCTTCCACTATTGGTCAAGTTGTCCCTCAGTAGGCCAGTCAGGTGAAGAATGTAGCAAATACCAATAGCAACATCCCAAAGTACAAAAAGAGGGGATCACAGCAACCGCTGATGATGCATTATGAACCTGCTTAACACCCAGGCCAGAGCTTAGGAGACATGGTTCTTTGACACTCATTTGAGTCCCATAAAATTTACAAATTAAATCCGCACTTATTCAACAAAAGTTTATTGAGTAAGATTTGGACATAGTTTGACTATCAAGAAACTCCACTGGAGAAGACAAATGTTCAATATTTTATTATACCTACCAAGGAAAAGTACAGGGTCCTGTAAACGTATTTGACATTGTGAAGGATCAAGGAGGGATTAACTAAGAAAGTGCCATTTGAGACTTGAAGTGTGAGTCATTATTCAAGAGAAATTTGGTGGTGAAATGGGCAGAAAAGGCATTTCAAACAGAAGAGCAGCACGGGGGGAGAGCCCTGATGTGGAAAGGGCTTGGCAGGAATGAAGAAGTGAAAGAAGGTCCTCTGACCAACACCTGGCAAAGAACACACAACAGAAGCTCAATAACTGGGTGAGTTAATCAGTCTGCATGCTACCTTCCGTCTCTTCCCTTGGACTAGAAGATATGCTCTACCACAAACCACGATGTAAAAAAGGTTCCCATTTTCTTCATTACCACACCACAGGGTACCCATTATTCTCAGCCTATCCAGGGACATGTACTTTCTAGCTTCTAGATATCTAACTTATTTCCCACCCCTTCACTCATTCTCAGGGCTATGAGATTCCTTATTATTATAATAAATGTCTGCTTCTGCAGTAAAAGCTCAACCTTTCATTGTCTAAGGAAGTGGTTCTCAAACTTGAACTTGAATCAGAATCACCAGGCAGGCTTATTAAATTACAGGTCTGGGATCCACCCACAGAGTTCCTGATTTTGTAGGTCTGGGATGGGACTCTCAAATTTGCATTTCTAAGAAGCTGCCAGGTGAGACTGACGTTGCTGGCAGGGATCTCATACTTGGTGAATAACATTTAAGGTGCCTTTCTTCATTCAGCAGCTCAATGATCACAATTAATCCCATACAGCATTTTCCAAAGAACAAGTAATAAAATCAAAACTAAACTTTGCGGGTAACTCCCACATTTGCCTAATGGACCTGTACCTTTTTGTGGGTGAGACTTACCTTAAATATCTGTATCCCAGTGATCAGTACATAGTTAGTCCCCAATGCATGTTTATTAAATGAATTGAGCTAGTGAAGGAATCACATAGTGGATCTAGCTCAGTGGATTTTATACATTATTCTTTGGAAAGTTCTTGTGATTATTTTTTTAATCCTCCAACAATAAAATTTATTAACTGTAAATTGATGTTATAACATTTAACATTAAAAAAGGATGAGGGAGTTGCATTTTTGGTACTGACAGAATAGCTTGTTTTATTCTCACTTTTCTAAGAATAACCAAAACAACTGAACAAACTAGGAAAAAAAATAACTAACAACTCCTTAAAGGCACTGGAGAACTCCCAAGGCAGACAGAACTTGAGGGTCCAAGACTGATTTTGAAAAAGTAAGTAAGCACATTGAAATAAGACCAATATTCTGTGCACTTTGCTTTGCAAGTTACTTGCAAA
>VMDR010010570.1:0-30496 GCA_007922815.1 Macrotus californicus | reverse complement strand
TCCTTTGATAGTAGATATCTCTTCTTCTAACCTTCAAAGCAGAAATATAAATCTTGAAATGTGAGATGGATAAGGAAATATACAAAATATAGGAGGGACAGTGTTTTTCCTCTTTACTGTTTCACTGTTGAAAAGGAGCTAAAATATAGGTAGTAGTTATTCCTTCCTTTAGCTTTGTGTTAAAGAAAGAACCTTTCCTGAGCCCATTTCCCAGATGAAAAACAATGTAGCTAATACTGAAAGCATGTTTTTAAAAAGTTAGTATTTAAATATAATATAAATAAAATCTGTAGTTTATGAAGTAAACAATTCTGAAACTTAAACCAAGAACTTAAGTTGTAATGAATTAGTCACTTTGAAAATAGAGCACAAATGGGGTCTCCATACAGTTTTTTTTTTAATTTTTTTTTAAAGATTTTATTTATTTTTAGAGAGGAGAAGAGAGGGAAAAAAACATCAGTGTGTGGTTGTTGTGCGTCCCCTACTGGGGACGTGGCCCGCAACCCAGGCATGTGCCCTAGACTGGGAATCAAACTGGTCACCCTTTGGTTCACAGGCCGGCACTCAGTCCACTGAGCTACACCAGCCAGGGCTCCGTATAGTTTTTTAGATAGGCTAACCTACTTTCATTGTAGAATTACATGCTTATAAAGTATTATACTTTACATAGTTTTCTAGGGTAATGAAAACCTGTTTTCATTTTGTCGTTAACATTCTGTTTTATTGTGGATGGTGTATGTCTTTGTCTTCATGTATATCAGGAATATGCCACCAAGACAAGAATTGGGATCCGACGTGGTAGAACTGGCCAAGAACTCAAGGAAGCAGCAATGGAACCATCAATGGAAAAAATATTTAAAAGTACGTGTCAATTTTTAGGTTTTTAAACGAAGTCCTAAAAAAATGTGTAAATTTATGTATATGTGTATTTTCTGGGAAGAAAGACAATTATTTTCATCATTCTCAGGGATCTGATGACCCAGAAAAAAAGGATGTTTAACACTAGATTTACTGGTTCCCAGTCACAATTCTTCCAGTGAAAAATGTTATTTTTCACCATTATTTATATATGTATAGTCTGTTAATTAAGGAAGTTAATTTGAAGTTGCATAGACTTGTTATTCAAGCATATATTTGTATATATTTTAGGTCAAGAATAAATTGTCAAAACACCTGTGTTAATGAAAGCCTAGCTGTTCAGGAAGGGTCCTCTTATCTGGCTGCCCCTATAGGGCCTCTCAGGAGGCAGACCCATTCGTTTCACAGTTTGGATTTCAGTTTTGCAAGCTCAGAAGCTAGATTGTTAATCTACCCAAAGCCAGTCAGAGAACACTACTGCTCCTTCATCTTGCAAATGTTAATATATTATAGTGGGAGAGATCCCTAATTGGTATCCCTCAAGGTATTTATGATCACTAAGTAGGCTCTAGAAACCAAATTACATGAATCCTGTGGTCACAGAATAGTAACATTCCTAGTGAACACATTTAGTCTAAAGGGAGTAAGATGGTCTTCATGAATACCTTCACCCAGTCAGACTTGATAAGTTACTTGTTTCTTTCTCAGTACTAAAGTAAGAGCACCCTCTCCCTTAATTTAGCTGCTTAAACACTGATTCCATTTTTCTTTGGTTCCTTTTTTATTTTTATTTTTTTGACTCCATATAAAACACCATCTTTGCTAATTACACTTCAGACAGATGTGATATAACTTTTAACATTTCTTTCTCATCTTTACTTTTTAAGTGTCATGAGAATACATCCCAGGCTCTTACTGGTAAAATAACATGTATCACAGAAGTCTCCCCACATCTACAGATACACCGCCTTCAGTTTTGTTGGAGTGAGATTAAAGGTCAATCAAGGGTGATTATTTTTGTGCTGATTATTATACCTATGTTTCAGCAATGTTCTTTTTCTTACCAGTCCCCTAATTTTCAGGCCATTTCTATATCCCCGTACATACTAATTATGGTTAATAGAAAGAAGTATGATATATAGTTTGACTTCCCTCACTCAGATGTTGGGGAGGACTCACCACCAGCATTTTAATTTAGTCAGAACATGACAGTGTTAACCTGCGTTCCTCCTGCGTTTAACAGTTGACCAGATGGGAAGGTGGTTTATTGCTGGAGGGGCTGCCGTTGGACTTGGAGCACTGTGCTACTATGGCTTGGGAATGTCAAATGAGATTGGAGCAATCGAAAAGGCTGTGTAAGTAAATGGTTCCCTCATAGTTCTAGCCTTAAATGTCGGGATTCTGGTCTACCCAGTCTCCCGCGACGCAGATGAAAGACTACCCGGCACAGCAAAAACTGTTTTACCTGGAGAGAGAAAGGGGGAGCAACCCTCTGTAGAGAGTGCTCCTGACCAGTCTTCCCATAGGGCTTTTGTTTGCCTTTTCCTCATGCACCTAGTGATTATTATTCATCCTAAATCATCCCCTAAGCTTGGGAAAGCTGTTTTCAGAACAAAAACATACACAGTTTGTGAAAAGAGAGAACAGTAAGTCCGTGTCAGTTGACGCATAAATCTTTGCACAACTTTCTTATCTTACAGGAAAAGACAGTGTCCATTAGAGCTAACAAAGTGATGTATAGCTACTAAGCAGGCTGTGAGTTAAACATAAACTATATATGTAAAGGTCAGCCTGGCTCCAAAGCTAAATGCTTCAGTAAGCAGAATACAATTGTCTAAGTTGATTAATAGGTTTGTTTACCTCCTACAAGGGTTCATGTTTTGGGGCGCCTTTCCCTGGGAACCTACTGCCACTTCCCTCTGGCCACGTTCGGCTTCTGGCGCCGTGCCTGCGTTCAGGCCATGCTGCCTGAGGGTCATAGCTGCAAGAACCAGAGGTGGTGGTCCCCAACATTAAAGGCTCCAGTTTTCTTCTCATCCTGATCTTTTGCCTCTTTTGGAATGTTGAATGCCTAGTCTTCCAACTGTGTAGAATATACATCAATAAAGATAGAATCTTTTGTTTTCTTGACATATAGTTAATCAAACTTAAAAATCTTTTTGTAAGTTTATGTGCATTTAAGTAGGGAGAAAATGTGTTGCTTTGTACGTGAGCCAAGTGCCTGTATGTCTTCTGTCTTTTACTTTTTACGGTAACTTCAATGTATGCATCATTTCCATGATAAATGAGTAAGATTGAGAGCAGTAGGTGATATTTCCCAAGGTCTCCCAGCTAATCTGAGTCAGCAAAAATCTACATCCAGAATTTTACAGATGAACCATATCGTGTTTTCTTTACAGAATTTGGCCCCAGTATGTGAAGGATAGAATTCATTCCACCTATATGTACTTAGCAGGGAGCATTGGTTTAACAGCTTTGTCTGCCCTGGCAGTGAGCAGAGCTCCTGTTCTCATGAACTTCATGACGAGAGGCTCCTGGGTGGTGAGTCGTCTTGTTTTTATTTACCTTTTCCACTGCACAGCAAACGATGGGACAAAATAAGTGTTGGGGGCCAGGTGTTCAGTGGAAAGAATATCTTACTGAATCGAAGTTTTTTGTTCAAATAATAAATGAATTATTAGTGCAGCTGAGACAAAGTAGGAAGTACTTTGTGAGGTACGTCAGCTATTATTCTTTGTTGAATGTGTATTTTATAGTGACAAATGGGTTGGAGACCAAACTTACAGGAATGTGCTATTTATCCAGCAGCAGATATCGAACAGCCTCTATTTTATATATTTTACAGCTATTTACTAAAAATAAGGCAGACCCAAAACCAAAGCATTCTGTAATGTTGAGAGTAGAATAGTACAGTGCTGCAGTTATTCTGAATTTTCTTGAACCCACATGAGGTATATTGAATGAGTGTTTCTTATACATTTGTCATTTTATTAGATTTCAAAACTGATTAGACATGTGCCTATTTCTGGTTGAAGAGATGAACTAGAGTAAGTGGTAAAGGATATACAATAAGAAGTAGAAAGTTTAAAATCAGTTGAAAGACTGTTTTTGTCTTGGACTTGTAGGGGGGTTCCTTGAAGGACAGTTTTATCTCATCAGGGTCATTGAGGCCTAGCATTTTTTATTTTAGGAGAGGACAGAGGTAGTCCAAGTTTGCAAAACAGCTTGAGCAAAGGAGGTAGTCATGAAAAGTGACCCTGCAACTCCATTCGAGTATTTGAGGGCTCCGAGTATGAAGAAGGCCGTTAGGGGACGTATGTTTGCCAAGCTGAGGAGGGTGCCTAAGCTGTGAGGGGCCTTTGCGGACAGTGGCACAGCAAAAGTCTGATGGGTACTTGAGTCTTCAGAACTAAGGTGGAAGAGAAAAGCAGGTGTGCTGGCTGAGCCTGTGCAAGGTACCAGACGAGGGATGATGATGGGAACTAGAGCAGTGAGTGTGAGGCTAGAGGGGAGGGAGAACGGGGGAGTCTGTTACTACTGGAGATTTCCCATGGCAAAGCGGTTCTCCCCTCAGGTAATCCAGATCCATCTGACTTCCAAATTTGTGTATTTCCACTACGTTTTACATTCCACAAGGAGAACCATTTATAGTAGCCATCTGGACAGTACGGTATTCTTTGGACATACTGTCATGAATTGTCTAGCTTAGAGGTTCATGAGGACGCAGAATTAGCTTGGTGCATTCTCAACAGGAATGTCAGATTTAATCAGTAGTAAATAATTTTAAAATAGGGCTTTTTATAATAAACATGGCTATATGAAAATATGCAAAAGAGGTTAGCCCCTAAAATAGGATTCCAAAGAAGTTCTGTGCATGGGTCAAATTGTCAGCTCCATGTGGGCATAAGATCACTCTCACATGCCCCTTACTCACTAATTAAATAAAATCGTTTGGAAAGCCAGCAGACTATACAGAGACGAAGATGTAGCTTTGAGGAGGAGGGTGGCAGACACACACACAGATAGTGTCAGAGTTTGTACCAAGTGTTTTTGGAGGAGAGGCATCTGACAGGTCATGGCAGGCAGGAGACTGACCATAAAAACTTCCCAGACAAGGAGGTAACCCATTTTTTTATATTTTTAATTTGTATTTATTTCTTTAGACAGGGGAAAGGAGAGAGAAAGAGAGGGAAACATCAATGTATGGTTGCCTCTCTCACTCCCCCTACTGGGGACCTGGCCCCCAACCCAGGCATGTGCCTGACTGGGACTCGAACTGGCACCCCTTTGGTTTTGCAGTCTAGCGCTCAATCCACTGAGCCACACCAGCCAGGGCAAGGAAGTATCCCTTAAATAAGTTGAACAAATAGGAAGGAAGGATTTATGCTCAGACACAGTGAACCAGGGGCATGTTTGCAGCTGTAATGTAGAGTAAGGAAAGCTAAAAGGCAAAAATGGAACTGGACCACAGAGGACCTTAAAAGAAAAAATGTAATTGTAATAAATATCCTGAAAATGCTTTGCACAGAAATGTGTGAAGTGGTTTTTAGTAACTGTTTCTCCATTGGAAAACGGTAGGGTAGAACTCCGTGTGCTTTTCTGTATTAGTGTGAGTGAAAACAGCTGTTCTGTTCAGCGGTATTACGTGAGCGGTTGCACGCGCAGATGCCTGTATGTCGGACAGATGACACAGATGAGTGAGGCAGGCCGGGTGTGCCACCCAGGGGGTGGGTTACTGGCATCTACAGAGAAAGCCATCTCAGCTGAGAGCGCTTACATTGAATTCTGTGTTTATTGGGCCAAACCAAATACTTGCTACCTGATTCTGTCCAAAGGTGACAAGTGTGCAGTTTCTCCCTTAAATTTCCTGAAGATTCATTACCATCTTTCTTCTTTGTTGTATACACAAGGAATCTTTAAATATAACATTGAAAGTTTAGGCAAAAAAAAAGGGAAGAGGACCAAGTCAGCCAGAAAACTGGGAGGATAGAAAGATAGTCTTATTTCTCATCTTTTCCACGTGCTTCTTCTGTTTTTCAGGTTTTCTTTTAGCAAATACAGAGTTCAAGGCAATGTGCTCTATATATTCTGATTGGTATATCATGACTAATACTTTTAAATGCTGTTTGTGCTGTACTAAAATATCATTAAAAAGTATTATTCTAGGGTTCTTAAAGGGATTTTGTTAAGAACGGTTTTTAAAAGATAGTGTTATTAGTCAAAGCTTAACTCATTCACTTAAAGCTGTCTGCAAAACTTCATGTGTGGCAGTAGGGGCACTCTTGCTAACTTGACTGAACTGAAATAAAGATTTTTAATGTGCTAGAAAAATACGGGATTCCGTTTATTAGCCTTCGTCTTTGTAAACGTGGTTTATTGGAAGGACTAACTGAAATTAGGATGTGAGGGTTTCTACTTTGTTGTTGTATAGGGATCGGTTTTTCTTACCAGTGTGTGTCTTTCAGACAATCGGTGCGACCTTTGCAGCCATGATTGGAGCTGGAATGCTGGTGCAGTCAATACCATATGACCAGAACCCAGGCCCAAAGCATCTTGCTTGGTTACTGCATTCTGGTATGTTCTAATTTTCAGCTGTCACCAAGTAAATCTTGACTACTACCTTTTTGGTTGCTCTTCACAACCATAAATGCTTTGTACATAATTTAGTTAACCCCCATGTTAGAAAATGCTTTTAATTTTCCTCACTTACTACTGGTTACATACTGAGACCATGAGCATCCCAGTATTACACTTGCCTCCTTTGACAGTCTAGTATGTGCAGCGATTTCCTTTTATGTGTTTTGTCTAATACCAAGAGGATTTCAGATCTGATGCATATCACTTGAGAACTGTTTTTGTCTATGTTTAGAAAAATAAATGGTGAAAAGGAAGGGGAGGTAAGACATGTGAAAGAGCAGGAGGCGGGGGGCGGGTTCTGCAGTGGAGCATTTGGAGAAAGAAAGCAGTCCCGAAAGATTTTTGGAAATGCACGTTTCTGTCCAATGCATTTAGCTGAGTCAGTATTAAGGTGATTCTTGATATAAAGTTACTTTGGGCAGGGCAGTGACTGTCCAACCCTGCTATTACAGGACAGTTCTAGTGTCCTTCTAGGTATATGCTGTGAATTTTCCCTTGAGTGTTATAAGGCAGATTATTTGAAAGTTTAGATAAGTTTTCCACCTCAGGTATCTTGGGATATTCTGTCTCTGGGTTGAATAAAGAACCAGCCAGACCAGAAAGAAAAATACTTCTTATAAGATGCCTGTTCTTTACCACAAAACAAGACATTTCATAAGTATCTCCCTTAAACTTTCAGGGAGACAGACTCTGAAATGTTTTAGCATGTTAGTAGATGGAAATTAGGTTTTGGCTCTCAGTAACAAATTTCTGGTGTGAAATGTGTCATTTGTATTATTCATATGTGATCCTTATTTTGGTAGATGGGAGACTGCTCCCACCCTGGATTTTCCCGTCTTTTCATTTGCTCTGACTTTGTTCAACCACAGACACTCTCCCTGAAACTTCCCAGGACAGAGCACGTCGGTTTGGAGGGGCATGGTCCCTTATCCAGCACCAGTAAACTGCTTTTAAGAAGAAAAATTACTCAAAATAATACAGCATGTGCATTTTCTAAGAATAAGAATGTATTCTTTCATTGAAACACCAACATCCGCACCATCTGAGTTTTAACATTTACATTTATGTTTCTAAATCTCTGGATTATGGTGTCTTGGCCCATGAGCACAGTTCTGCACCTGTTTCCCCTTTTAGACACTAAGTTTCTTGAGAAAACAGGTTCAGTGTCTTTTTATTTCTTCTTATTAGTAGATAGTCACTTGTTGAATTGAGTTAAACACACCTTTGTAGTTTTAATTCTACCTTAGAGAAGCATTTTTACCTGGTTTGCTTAGAAAACCCCTTTTAATATGATATCATTGTAGCACATAAATTACTTGAGTCAGGGTATCGTGTGTGTTGCAGGGGTGGGGTCCCCAAGACCACTGAATTATTCAGTGAGTGATTTGCATTCAGAGATAGGGTTTATTACAACGAACGGATGCGCAGCTGGATCAGCAGGGGAAACAAGAAGGGGCAGAGCCATGGCCAGCATGCCTCAGTCGGTGGGAGCTCTCGTCCCACACACCAAAAGGTTATGGGTTCAGTTCCCAGTCAGGGCACATACCGGGGTTGTGGGTTCAGTCCCTGGTTGGGGTGCATGCAGAAGGCAACCAATTGATATTTCTCTTTCTCCTCTCTCTCTTCCCCCCCCCCTCCTGTTCTTTCTCTCTCTCTCTCTCTCTCTCTCTCTCTCTCTCTCAAAGCAGTGAAAAAGTGTCCTCAGGTGAGGAAGTAAGGCAGATTCTGGAGTCTGGAGAAACACACAGTCTTTCAGTGCTGTCATTCCTCAGGGGACATACTGAGAATGGGAGAAGTGCAGTACGTGTGATTTCTCGGCCCAGGGAAGCCCAAAGTTTTTATTGAAAGCTGATTATGTAGGCACTGTCCTAGCAGCTCTCAAAAACCAGCCTCCCAGAAGGAAGGCAGGTCTTCAGAATAGCTCACAGCTTTTGCACCAATAGGCTAACCCTGTCAGTTAGGTAACGGCTTAAGTGCTAGTTTCTCAGGAGAGTCAAGGACTAGTCTGCCAGTCAGGACTTTGTGAAGATAGCCTTAGGCCTGCTTTGTCAACCCATTCCTGCACAATATGAAGGCCAGTTTTTTTCTTTTTCAGTTTTTCAGAATTTGCTTTATTCTTCATAAACATCTTAGGAAGCTCTTTAGATATTAGCATGTACATACTCCCTAACTGAGGAAACTGAGGCTGCGTGAGGTCACCCACCGGGGAGCAACAAAGTCAGGACTGACACCCCAACCTGATTTCTTCAAGTCCTGCACTCTGTTTTATTCACTGGCATGATTGAGGTGGGACCCAAAAGGGTTTTGGGTGATTCAAGGACAACTATTCACAGCATCAAAGGGATATCAAAGCTGGCTTTTGACCCTATATTAACACCCAAATACATTCCATTTTCATTTTTTATCCAGATATTTAGCTTGGCTGTGGTCACAATCAGGACCAAATGATATTTTGCAGGAATTACTGAAATGCTCTTAAAAAAACTGTCCTAATTGTGTTGTATCCCCAGCTTTATTGAGATACAATTGATGCATAATATTGTATGAATTTAAGGTATACAACATATTGAGTTGATACATTTATATAGTGCAAAATTATTACCACTGTGGCACTTCCATTTCATACTTACTGTTTTTTTATGGTGAGAATATTTAAGATCTACTTTCATAACAACATTCAAGTGTATGCTACTCTCATTAGCTAAAATCACTGTCAAAAATTCAGAAATAACCGAAGTAAAACCAATGAATTACTGAAGTAGTAATTATTAAAATTTCATTGTACGCACACCAAAATGACAGTCTGAGAACCAGGCACATTTAACCAAAAATACGGAATGAGTCTTAGGTGTGTTATTATAAACCATCTTACATAGTAAGAAAGCAGGGGCTGTTTGTTCTGCGCACAGTGACTGGTTATAATAGAACTTTCTGTGGCTGCCTCATGTCAGTCTTGATAAACAGTTCAAATACTGCTTAGTTCCAGAGGCATAAGCAACAAATGACCCAGGTCAGGTTAGTCTTACAAAATAAGCTAAATTGAGCTTTATTTGTCGACTAAACTGGTTTTGTCTGCCAGGGAAAGTTCAAGGTTTGTTTTTTATTTTAATGTCATTGTGCTCTACATCAGATCCTCCAACTTGTTGATCTTTGTACTCCCTGACCATTACCTCCCCATTTTCCCCAGCTCCTGGTAACGACAACTGTACTCTCTATTCCTATGAGTTTGACTTTTTAGGTTCCACATATAAGTGAGGTCATATATTTGTCTTTTTCTATCTGATTTGTTTCACTTAGCATAAAGCCTTCAGGGTTCATCTATGTTGTCAAAAATGCAAGATTTCATTTTTATGGCTGAATAATATTCCGTTGTATGTATAAACCACATCTTTATCTATTCATCTATGATGGATACTTAGAGTCTTTTCAGATCTTAGCTAAAGTGCAACTATTTCCATGATATCTTGATTTTAATTTATTTTGATACAAACTCAGATGCGGGATTGCTAGCTATAATTTTTCAAAGAACCTCCATACTTGTTTTTTATGTAGTGGCTGTACCAGTTTGCTAAATGCCAGTTTTCATTCACAGTAATAATGAGCTATCCTTCTTGAATTGATTTGTCCTTTATCAGCAAACATATATTACCACTTCAGGTTTTTATCAGAAAGTATTACTGACAAGGGAGGTTAGGATTGAGGATGGGAGGTGGGGATGGCTGGGGCGGGGGAGAATGGTGGGGGAAAAATGGAGACAACTCTACTTGAACAACAATAAAAAAATTAAATTAAAAAAACAAAGTATCACCGAAAACTCTCTGAATAGTCTCTTTAAATGCTTTGATAAAAATTTTGCTGCCAAATGCAAAACTAATGGAAATCCTAACAAATACCATACAGAGGAATTTTTATCCAGTATCTTTCCGAGAGCAAAAAATATTTTTTAATTCATCATCATGAAATACAATTAATTACCTTACCACTTGATCTAGAAACATTATTCTTGCAAAAGAAACACACTAGTATTCAAATTTCAATGTGAAGATAGCTCTTAAACTATACACATTTAATGTTTTTAAGAAAAGTGTAACTGCTTGTGCTCACCACTGAAATAATGCCTTACCTAGGATTGATTCTGTGGTTGAGTTGTGTTTATCTTTGTTAATTATATTGTGGATAACTCACTGTAATTTTATAGGATGTTTATAAATATCTTGACAACTTAAATTATTTTTCCCAAGTTGTGATCACATTCCCTATTAATGCGAGATAACAGCAGTGTCTGTCCTTGAAGTTTCTCCATTTTAAGATTATCACAATGTGCTCTCATTTTCTCATTTTACTTTGTTTCCTTTTGGCAGCAGGAGGTTTGACATTGAGCTATGCATTTTAAGCTATTTTAACCTCAGTTCTTATATGTGTGAATGTTATAAAGACTAATGTTGGGTTCAGTTACAAATAATGCACTACACAGAATTTAACAGTTACTAAAAATTTAGATTAGTGTTTGTACTTGTGATTGTGACTGATTGTAATAGTGTTCCTGCTGTGATTTTGGAATCTGGATAGTCTCAAGTTTTGATTGTAGAATTTGGGGGTAGCATTACCTAAATAAGGGGAAGGTTTTTTGTGATCGTGCTGTTTATCAATAAGGAATAATATGTTCAAATGGGATGTTAGTTAGAAGTGTTAGTATTCTCTTAGGTTGTTGTATAGTAAAAAATGACCACTTGTTCTTTCTCCAGGTGTGATGGGTGCCGTGGTAGCTCCTCTGACAATATTAGGGGGGCCTCTTCTTATCAGAGCTGCGTGGTACACGGCAGGCATCGTAGGAGGCCTCTCCACTGTGGCCATGTGTGCACCGAGTGAGAAGTTTCTGAACATGGGCGCACCCCTGGGAGTGGGCCTGGGCCTCGTCTTTGTGTCCTCGCTGGGTAAGCCACTGTGCTTTGACACCTGGTTCTTCGTTCATGATGTGCCAGAATCATCTTATGTAGTCAAGTATCCTACTGGAGGGAATACATTTAGTCATTTTTAAAAGTTGTTTAAAAGATACATGCTATTCTTACTTGGCATCATGACACACCATTACTATTGTTTTTACCAAATACGTCTAAAGCCGCAGAGGTGGCCTGGAGAACATGAAGATTGCTCTGATGCAAGAGCGTTCCCATGATGTGGGCAAGTGACCCCTGGCAGGAATGAGTGTTGTGGGTTTTGAACTGAATGCACAAAACTAGACCGTGCTTATACCCAGATGTGTGTTGTCTTGGCCATATACCAAATAAATATTTTTAAGTAAGGTTAATTATAAACCCAGTTATAGAGAAGTCCTTTGTTAAAAAAGAGCTTTTTTTCCCATTTGATTTCAGGATCTATGTTTCTGCCACCTACCACCGTGGCGGGGGCCACTCTGTACTCGGTGGCAGTTTATGGCGGACTGGCTCTTTTCAGCATGTTCCTTCTGTACGACACGCAGAAGGTAATCAAGCGTGCGGAAATAATGCCCGTGTACGGGGCTCAGAAATACGATCCCATCAATTCGTAAGTAGTCTTTAATGTCTTCGTTCCATAAAGACATTTGTGTTCTTTTGTCCTATTTTGTTTTATGACAGTATTCATTTCTTAGGGCTGCTGTTACCAGTTATACAAACTGGGTGGCTTAAAACCACAGAAAATAATTCTCTCACGATTTTGAAGCCAGAACCTAAAATCGGGGTGTCATCAGGGTTGGAGCCTTCCAAGGACTCTTAGGGGCGAATCGCTTCCGTGCCTCTCTCTCATTATCGTGTTAACAGCCAGCATTCCTCGCCTCCTAGACACGACAGTTCAGTCTCTACCCCTTTTTAAAATTAATGTATTTTTTCATTCTTTTTTATTTTTAAACTTTTTATTGTTCATGCTGTTACAGTTGTCCCAGTTTTTCCCCCTTGCCCCCCTCTGTCTTCACATGGCATTCTCCCTGTGCCTGTCTCTGTCTCTTCTTACGAGGACAGGAGTCATATGAGACTAAAAGGCCACTCCAGTATTCATCTTAACTCACATCTTAATTACATCTACAAAGATCCTATTCCCAAATAAGGTCACATTTACAGGTGACCAAGGATTAGGACTTAAAATTATCTTTGAATTCAACAATTACTGTTTTATTTCTTTTGCTCTTTGATCTATTCACCCTTTCTGGTAAGCTGTGTATCCACAGAAATTTGATTGTATTGTAATTAGGTGTAATATTTAGTTTATTCAATAGAGTATTTTTTTAGAAATTTATTTATTTATTTTTAGATGGGGGTGGGGTGGGGGATAGGGAAAAAGAGAGGGAAAGATCAATGTGCGGTTGCCTCTCATGCACCCGCTACTGGGGACCTGGCCCAGAACAGAAACAGGTGCCTTGATTGGGGATCAAACCAGTGACCCTTTGGTTTGTAGGCCAACACTCATTCCACTGAGTCATACCAGCCAGGACTCTGAATTTCAGAGTATTTTTCATTAGCCTTATGGTGCTCTTATAGGTCAGTTAATTTTTATATTTAATAGACTTTAGAACTGAAGAAAAGATTTCTTATCTGGGTATTCATTGGAAAGTGTACATATGTGACTTGAAATGTTTAATGGAAAAGCCTGTTTTATTAAAAATTGGAAACACCTTAGTATGAAAATTTTATTTTGGGAATATTCAAATTTGACTTAACATTAAATGTTATGCTTTTTTCTTTTCTTTGCCTCCCCACAAAGTAGTTTACTTTATTTAAATAATTTCCTTGAGTTTCATGGAGTTATGTTTTTTTAAAGTAATTTTTTTTAATTAAAAATGTAATGATTTTTAATGAGCTGCTCTAATGCTTACAGGTTTATAACTGGTGGGGCGTTAAGGAGTTGTATTATATTTAAAAATGTCAGACTCTTGTCTGACACGTTTTTGTAAAGGTGTTTCTTTGGTTTTGTTTTGATTCCTTATTGTCTAGCACCCACTTTTTCCCCACAGGATGCTATACTAATAGTAGAGTTTTAGAGAATAGAATAATGATTTTTAAACTGTCCTTTCCCATTTAAACTGCCAGAAGAAGATCTTGACTGTTTTCTTATCTAGAACTTCCTTAGTTGGCATTGTTTTAAAATTTCCATCTTATATACCTGGGACAAATAATCAGTATTGCTCTTCCTTCTTTTCTAGATGAAGAAACAGTTTTTTTATCATCGTTATTAGAACTGCATCATATTTAAACAGACTTTTTTTTTCCCCTAGGATGCTGGGAATCTACATGGACACATTAAATATATTCATGCGAGTTGCCACTATGCTAGCAACTGGCAGCAACAGAAAGAAGTGAAGTGACTCAGCTTCTGACTTTAGTGCGTCAGACATCTTGCTTGTTTAATAGGGGCAGGTATCCATTAAGAGTTTGTTCAAGCAGCTTTTGTTGAAGTTTAGAGGATAAGAGCTTGTCATCATGTTTGAAATGTCCCGGTAATGTGATGCTTTGGATCTGCTTTTTCTTCTGGAGAATAAATTCAGTAGCTCTCTGCCAAATGAGCACACACACAGTCAGTTCTCATGTTTGAGTAATTCTAAAATGCTTTCACGAGTGAAAACCGAGGCTTGTGTTGTGAGAATTTGTTTTATTTTTTAATTTTTTTAAGTGAATACTAGCAAACTTGGTTTACCTACGTAAATTTTGGAATGCAGAACGTTAACAAGTAATGTCATGAGTGGTGCAGAGGTTTGGTAAACGGACCAGAGAGAAGTAAAGGGTCACCTGCCGTCTTTCTTTGAATGCTTATCAGAAGCATCGAGCCTAAAGCTAAGACATGAGTGATGCATTTTCCTGGTGTTCCTTTTAGTTCTCTCTTTAAAGTGTAGATGTGATTATGTTTGGCTCCCCATTGTTTGACATTGTTAGGACACTTTAGAATTTTAATATGAAGAATTCCTGGTATATGATATGTGTGTGTGTGTGTAAGTTTTACTTTTGTGTATTCTAGAACAAAATATCTGTAGAATACCTTCTTAGGATAAAATATTCAAAGTATACAAATAATATGTTCATAATTGCTGAAATTTTTGCATATTTATTGAATGTTTAATAGAATACATGCTTGCTTTTCTCATCTCTTCAGGCTTTGAAGCTTCTATTAGGAAAGCCTGTTTGTGGCTTACACTTGGTATGAAGGCAGTTTTTCTCCTGAGACTTGGGTTCTTGCATTCCCTCTCAGACCAAGCCCTGAGAAAAAGGAAAGCACAGCCACTCTTTCTTCATGGACTGCATTGGTCAAAAATGTCATGGGCAGAATACTTCATTAGCATGTCCCCTAGCAGGCAATTTGCCTTCTCTCCCACATGGACTGTTACTTAACTCCCTTGTGACATCAGTAAGTTTTTTGATAAGAGTTATTTTGAAAGTTCTTAATGAATGAAGTAGGTATGATTATTGGGATGATTGGTGTTTTTGACAAGCATTTATTATAGTAATACAGAAATAACTATTCTAATGACCACAAGTTACATAGAATGCTTATTTTTGAAATAATAAAGGTTCCAGCCAGATGGTGATTGGTCTGTAATTTTTCCAGCTGAACCATATGCATACTATTTGAATAGTGGATTTGTTCAAGAAAGCAACTTATCTCTTACCAATATAGTGTATATATATAGTACAGTGTGATTATCATCACAGTACTTAGAGCCGTACTGCCTTTCTCTGAATCCCAGCTCCTCTGCTTATTTCTTACATGAGCTAGGCACTGCTTAGCTTCTCCGTGCCCATTTCCTCATCTCTAAAATGAAGATGACAGTAGAATCTACCTGAAGGTGAAACATGGTGGCACTTGTAAGTTGAGCTGCTGTTGCTGGTTTGTTTTGGGTTTTTTTCCTCTAAGAAAAATATAAGTGCCAAGCTTCTATTTTTTTCCCTATTTTAGTTCCTAGAAAGTGTCAGTGTGATCTTAAAGTGAAATCTTTTTTTGTTTAAAAGACTTCTTAATGTATGTATGTATGTATGTATGTATGTATGTATTTTAGAGAGAAGGGAAGGGGGAGAGAGAGGGGGAGAGAAACAGCTATGTGCAAGACATATATAGATCAGTTGCTTCTCACACACTCCCAGCTGGGGACCTGGTCCACAACCCAGGACATGTGCCCTGACCAGGAATCGAACCAGTGACCTCTTGGTTCATAGGCCAGCATTCAGTCCACTGAGCCACACCACCCAGGGCTTAAAGTAAAATCTTAAAGATCCTTTTGTCTTCAGTCACATTCTGGATCCCAAAGTTTATATCTTTCTGTTTGGATTGTATCACACACAAAACAAAATGATATAATTGCAACAGTGGGTATCAGCAGAAACTTATCCAGAAAATCAAGAATTTTTTAAAAATTTAATGACTTAGTATTTTAACTTCTGATTTTGCTAAGACAATGAAGACTTTTTAAGTATAAAAAGTAGGGTATATGAGAGGTGGGCTCCTTGTATTACAGGCTTCCCCCACTAAGTGAGTGTTCTAGGAACCCAGCTGGCATTGTAGTCAGAGGCTATGTTCAGCCTCAGTGAATTTTTGGGGGGGACTTTCAACACATTTGCCCATTTCATGATGGATGATGTACGAGCGCATGTGCCGACCCTACGCTGAGTGTTCAGTTTTTGACCAAAAATGGTGTGATGCCCGTGCCCCACCCTCCCCGTTCACCCAGTCTCACTGAGTGACTATTTTTTGTCGTTTTCCTGGGTGAAAAAAGTCCTCAAAGAGAAACATTTTGCCAATGTGGAAAAGGTGAAACAAAAACCAGCAGGACTAAAAGGCATCAAAATTGACAAGTTCAAAAACTTCTGAGCAGTGGGGGAAAAAAAAATGCCTGGATAGGTGTATTGCATCAAATGGAGCGTGCTTTGAAGGTGACTGAAGTTTAAACATGTGAGAATAAATACAATTTTTTTATAAGTGTGGGTTTTGGGGGGAGTCCCCCTTGTATAAACATGTGAATACTTATACCAGGTCTAAAGTAATCATTAGGTCCTTGGCCCCTTTGACATCCCACTGGGATTTATTTCCTCATATCACTCACAGGGAAGAGTGAATCCTGGCAAATTGATAGTTTTTAGCCAAAAAAAAAACGTATTTCTCATTTTTTTACACATCATCTGAAGTGTTTAGAAGATAAGTAAGATGTGTTTAAAAATAATAACATGCAAAAATAAAGGCCTTTTTGGTTTGTTTACAGTGTTATCTAATGAACATTCAATCAGAAAACATTGAATATATCAGGTGGGTACCATGCTAGCTAGGCCCATGGGAGACAGTGATGAGTAAAAATTGCCTTCTGAAGAACAGCGTCCCTGTGTAAGCACAGCCACAGTTCACCGTGTTGAGTTCAGTAGGAGAAGGGAACAAAGCAACGTGTCCCAGGAAGAAGGCTTTAAGTAAATATAGTAGTCACAGCACATTTAAAAAAAAAAAAGACATTCCACACAGAGGAAGAGTAGGGATATCTGTAGAAAATAGCAAGAAGCGAGAATTTCCCGTGAAGCCAGCAGGTTTCTGTTCTGTGGTTAGAGCACTCTAAGAAGTTGGCTGTCTTCTGTGCTCTTTAAAATGTTAGAGACATATTTCCCTTAAAATTGTTCATTTGGATAAAATGTGTCCACATTATAAGTTTCTGAAACTGAGTGACACCCAAGATTTGTATAATTTCAATAGGGTGGGAGTATCCAGATAGGCTGGTTAGTGAGTGGCTAATGATTGATTTTTTTATCTTGTGTGCTAATTCCTTCCCACAAATGATAACATTCCTCTGAGCTAGGTACTGCTGTCCCCATTTTGCAAAGGAGTAAACAAGCCCACAAATTCAACCTGCACCAGATTGAGTTCTGTGGCTGGGAAGGATAAAGTGGTAGAGTTGAGGGATCCTCCTAGCTCATCATACTGGGAGGTTCGTGATAAATCCCATAGGGCTGAAATTCTGTCTGAGAATCAAGAGCACTGTACAAATTGAATAGGCAGGTTGAGATTCTGGGGAACATACCTACAACTTTAGAATTTTAGTGTTTATCCAAAGGAATTGACCTGAGTCCAATGGTAATTGACTTCAAATAAATGGTAATCATGTTTTACTGCCCCAGATCCTGTTTTTTATGTAGAGTACCAGAAACCCCTACTTGGAGCTACAAATCAAGCCATTATTTAAAGGTCAGTGTAATTAGCAGGATGGACTCTCTAAATGTGCTCAGTTTATACAGGTAACACTCGAAGTGGAAGCCATTTTTTCAAGGCAGACATTTGAAAGCTGTGACCTTGAGGATTTGTCTTGTGTAGCAGTTCAGGAAGATGGAGGAAATTCCTCCAGTATTAACATAACACTTGAAAACAGCAAAAGGAGCATTTTGTGCCAGAAGCAAAGGTGAAATCTGAAGTCTGATCAGGGAGAAGGGATAGTGTGGACCATTCTGGGCAGTATATGTCATAGGGCTGCTGACCAGTGAGCATGAGGGCAAATCCAGTACAGTCTCTTCCAGCCTCAGCATTCCATTCTGCCTGGCTCATTTGTATTGGTTCTTTACCTAGTGGGGTATCAGTCGTCCTTAGGGGCCTCTCCACCTTCAGGGGTCCCTGTGGCTACACCCAGAATTGATATTTTCTGGCAGGACCAAATTGACATTTATTCTCACAACTGAGCACAGAAGTCTAGAAACAAACATTTAAAACAATTCACTGAGCACTTTGTAAAAGACACCTCTGTCCTTGTAAGTGGTGCCAGCTGGCCTCATTCCTCCAGACTAGCCTTTCATGTGCTTGGCGCATGTGCACTGCTCACCTGTGTGCCCCGGTGTGGTTTTACACAGCAGCTCAGCGTGGTGAGATTAGGTTCATAGGGTGATCTCATTGCAAGGGTGTTGCATGTCTTAGTTTCATTTACTCATTAGTCATGTGCCTCAATGCCAAGATCCCCCCCCATCAGACTTTATTTCTGAAATGTTTATTCAGTTTCATGATTTTTTTTTTCAAAGTAAATAGCGTATCTTAACATCAGTGGCATTTTAGAATTGAAAAAATACGGTGTTTTCCAAGAATTTGTTTCCATAATTTCCCAATAGCTCACTTGTCCTGTAAAAACAGGTATCTGAAGTATAATCTTTTGGTAATTGCCAGTAGCAGTTTTGACTGATGATTCAGAGGGAATCTTCAGAAGAAAGTACAAATCTAGCCCCACCCAGTTATGCACTTCGTGAGGGCTGGTCCGACAGGAAGACCAGTGGAAGCTGAGAGCATGACTGGTTTGTGTGGTCTGACTGTGAGTAGAAGAGTCATTTACAAAGAAATTGGAGAAATTACGACAAGATCTTCACTGTTGTTAACTCTGGGTGGCTGGAAAAATGGGCGTTTGGAGGAAAATGCAATGTTTGGTATCTTTTCCAGTATATTATAGCTTCCCGTAAGGAACTTTTTACAAAGGAAAGTACATATAAATTACGTTGAAACACACTTTTCGGATTTTGGGAACTTACTGAAAGACCCGGGAAAGCAGAACTACTTTCCACCCTGTGGCCTTTGGCACGTCTCATCTCTGAGTGGAACTGGTCCCAAAGTCTTCAAGGTCCTAGTAGCCTCGACATGCTGTGTCTGCATTGCCACCAGGGTTGACATTCCCACCCCGGGACTGCAGAGCTCTGGCTACCCCTCATGTCCTCCCTGTCCCAGTCCTGGTGGCGCGAGGTGTGAGGGTGATGACAGGAAAGGCGACACCTCTTTTCTGGGAAGCCTACTGCCAGACCTGCGAGTCACAGAGCAGGTGCTGACGAACTCCGGCTCGGAGGGCAGGCAAAAGCAACAGACTCCGGTATTCCCCTTCTTACTGCCCAGGTCTCCTGTACCTGCTCTGCTGGTCCTCCCGCCTTTCAAAATCCATGTTTGTGAATGGATCTGGTGTTAGTCATTTAGACCTGAGTTCTGGTGTTTTTTTTTTTCCTTGCCCTGAATTGTGGCAAGAAAACAGTCATTGTTCCACATCATAGAAACATCATATATTCTTGAAAACAAGTGCGAGATTGCTACTTTTTGGAGGCAGGTTGCTGTTGAAAAGATGGAAAGCTATGCCGCCCACTTCCAGGAATTGGCCACTTAATATAATAGACAGTTACCTTAAGAATACTGGACACTTTGGCATTACACTCTGATCAAAAGGATCTGTCCCTCTCCAGCTTCAGCTACTGTTTTAATGAGGAACAGAGAAACTAAGGAACAGGGAAGTTGAGCAACTTCTCCAGGACCACACAATGAAAATGAGGGAGAGCTCTGGTTAGAGGCTGGGTCATGTGACTAGAGCCTGTGCGTTCAAGAAGTGTGAGGAGGTAGGGAGACAAAGACCAGGATCCTGACTCCTGGACTCCAGGCTGAAACCATGACGTAGGTGTGGTGTGGGCATGAAAGGCCAGAAACTCCAGAGAGCAGAAAGCCAAAGGAATCAGAGGTGGCGGCTTCACAGATGCTCCCAACACCAACAAGGAATGGCCACAGGCCAGAAAAGACGGTGCCTTCTAGTTTCTTTAGGTTGCCTTTGTGTCATGGAAGAGAAGGTGATATCCTAGCATAACCCTTGGAGGAGTCCACAGTCCTGCTGGCAGCCATCATGATGAGGCAGGTAGCCCACAGTCATAGCTGTGGGTAGACAGCCCCCACCAGGGGGCAGAGATGGTAACCTTGGGGGGGGTGGTACATAGCATCAGTAAGATCCAAGAGGGCCAGCAATGGTAGGGGTTGGGGGGACAGACCTGGTATTTACCAGCCTTGACCCCAGCAGCAGGACAACCAGAGAGAGGTTGGAGACTTAGAGGAAGTTCAGATTAACTAAAAAGTAGAGGAAGCTATTGGGTTTTTGTACAATTCGGGAGTGGCACGTAAACTAAACATTAATGTAGGTTATTTTCAATCTCGTGAGCTCTCATGGAACCAACATCAGGAAAGAACCTTGGCTTTGGAGCCAGACAGACCTGCTTCTAAGTGAGAAGTGACCATAATGTTTTTCATGAGGTGAAGGAAAGAAAGTTCACTTTCCCTTATTACAAGATGAAAATTAAATGCTTGTGTCTCTGAGGTTGGGGAAGAATTCAATGAGAAAATAATTGAAGGATCACTGTAGTAATCATCAGAGTCTGACCTTTCTTTCTATTATAAATTGATCTGCAAACGCTAAGCAAATAAAAGAGGGGGAGTCATTTCCGAATAATCACAGGGTCCATAAAATACCCTTGGGAGAAAAGTGTGGTGGCCCAGAGTGAAGGGAGGGACACGGGCCAAAAATGCTCTAACCTTAAAGGGTGGGGATGCTTCAGGCATTTTCCTAATTGTCCTTAGAAATCGCAAATAT
Organism: Macrotus californicus; assembly: GCA_007922815.1. Lineage (NCBI taxonomy): Eukaryota > Metazoa > Chordata > Mammalia > Chiroptera > Phyllostomidae > Macrotus > Macrotus californicus. The sequence goes on along the minus strand of VMDR010010570.1, from coordinate 9,645 downwards.
GACGTGAACATTTTTTCTTCCTGTAAATTCCCCTGTGTGTTAGGTGTGCCTCTGGAGACTGTTTTCTCAGGAAAGCTGCCACGTGTCCAAACCATCTTTGGACATTATTCAGAGCCTCAAACTTGATTATTTTGGTACCCGAACTGCATACACTTAAAACTAACAGGTATTCTTGTTAAAAATGCTTCTCATTTTCACTTCTCTCAGCTCAACATGAGATTCCAAACATTCTAAGAGCCAGAGGTGTTTCTTCCTTTTTAAAAATAAGACGTTGACAGCTATCTTTGAAGTGTTAAAAAAGCAGGTGAAAATCTGTGAACAGAGATTGGGAGTGGGGTTTTGGGTAGAACTTGCACTTTATACCCTATGTTATTAAATCAATGCAGGCAGAGATTGCTTCAGTAATTTTTTTATAAACATTTAAAAGCAGGTGGAATTCTTTTTTGTTTGTTTTTTTTTATTGTTCAAGCAGTTGTCTCCATTTTCCCACTACCACTCTCCCCAGCCCCACCCACCCCCACCTCCCCCCCTCAATCCTACCCCCCTTTGTCTTTGTTCGTGGGTCCTTTACACACGTTCCTTGACAACCCTTTTCCTTCTTTCCCCTGTTATTTCCCTCCCCCCTCCACTCTGGTCACTGTCAGTTTATTTCACTGTCTGGTTATATTTTGCTTGCTTGTTCTGTTGATTAGGTTCCGCTTATAGGTGAGATCATACGGTATTTAAAAAGCAGGTGGAATTCTAACACCTGAATCTATCCTTCCCGTCAAACATACAGTCCCAGCAATATCTGTATACCTGAGAATGGTCCCCGATTGTGTAAGGAACAGAGACACCGAGACAGCCAGTTCTTCCTGCTCTGAGCTCTTCAGTGCTCCTATGGCTGTGTTCTGTGGAGACAAAAAGCTGTGCTGAAAATCTGACAGCTATGTTGGACTCCATGGCTGAGTGACTGAGGGGCCCCACAAAATTACACAAGTCCTGGTTTAGTGAATGCAGACCAATATCTCTCTTTACTAGCCAGAGAGTCTCCTGATTTCTATAGCATTGCAAAGGCATAGTTCAACTTCTAAGATTTTACCCAGTTCCTGCCCCCTCTGCCAGGTTGGTGGTTCTTTTCTCTGACGATGGCTTGCCAAAAGCAAAAAGAACCATGCCAGTGCAAAGAGTACCTGTTAAAACAGGTGATGGGTGCACAGCAGCCAAAAGTATGCTATTGCCCAGAGAACTTGGTGGTAGCACCCCAAGCTACCCAGATAAAAATAAATAAAATAGTGGTAATAGTTCTTGATACGAACCATGGATATAACCTCAGGAAGCCCCCTTAGGAAACTTGGCTTTATAGGTCCATACACTCAGCAAAAACAGCCTACTAGCTGGCAGATGCAGCTTCAAGACATGTCACACCCTCTTCCTGACCCTCCTTTCAACAATGGCACCCCCGTCCCCACCAGTTTCTCCTGGGCATCAACTCGAGTTGTTTCTGGGAGAACCCATTCCCCCTCACCAATACCCTCCTCCCCCCCCACCCCCCCGCCCCCAACTCCACTGGTCTTGACCACACCCTCTGCTGTGGCCATGCCCACTCGGCACAGCTATCAAGATTTAGAACACGGCTTGGAAAGGAAATGGAGTTGGGTGGGTGACTAACATAGCGTGACATTCAGTCATTAAGCCCAGCAGCTCCAACAAGTTTCTTTGGATTGGTTTTTAAGTTTTTATAAACACACAAACACATATAGGCTGCCTGTTAGAATATCCCCCTGCCCCTGGTTTGTACACCAAGCTGTCTGGGAATGTTGTCTGAACTGTTTCTCTAATCTCCAGCAACAGAGGAGGGCAGGTGAAGGGTATCATTGGCCAGTCTTGAGGGACAAGGAATGTCTGATGGGCTGCTGGGAGTCAGAGAGATCCTGAAAAGGTCAACCAGATACCCTACCATCTTCCCACATGCCCTTTGAGGCTTGGAACAGAGCCTGTTAGTTAGAAGGGCACCCATTAAGGTGAAGAACAGAAGGACGTGATATTACAAGAAAAAAGCAAATTTTGTGTATCTGCATGGCTGTCTCACTAGCAAAAGGCCTGAGCCTAGACTCAGTGTCTCATATCCCTGGGCCTAAGCACACAGCCTAGCCCATGGTACGCATCTGGTGAATAGGTGACAGCTGAGCCTCCTGCACCCATCACCAGACTTTTCCCCGTGCTTGTCCTTGTAGGATGTTCTTTTTCTCCATGTCTTTGCTCAGACTGATTCTGTATCTGAAGTCCCTTTTATTTCATCTTAAATACACATCAAGGTCCAGCTGCAGCTCCACCTCCCTTAACAGCCATAGGAGCTGCTGGCTGGCTGCAGATAGCTTCTCGGCTTCTCATTGAAACTTGGGAGGTAGCATTGAGCCCAGTTTACAGATAGAAAACAGATTCACAGACATTCGGTGGCAAGTTCAAGTTCATACTGCTTGTAGCAGAGCAAGGATGCAAACCCAGGTTGTCTGATTCCCGGCCCTCTGCTCTCTACGTTTCACTCATTGCTCAAGACTTCCCAGAGGCTTTGTACAGGGTTTTATGGCCCTCCTCCTTCCCCATCTAAGGAGTGAACAGGGAGATCTGTATATGATGAAATTATTACTGACACTAAAAGTTAACGTTCAATCCTGGGAAGTGGCTCTTCCCTGGTGAGAGTTTCCTGCTCTAACCACTGAGGTGAGCACTGGAAGCTCCCAGGGCTGGGGCCTTTACAGCTCTGTTTACAGTTCACTAAATACTCTCAACTTCTCGAAAAGCTGGTTTTTTCCTCTTGGGAGGGGCTAACTCTACCCTATGTGAGAATTCCAAGGCTGTTACTGCCCTGCCCATCTGGAAACACTTTTCTCCGTCACTCTGTAAAGGTCTGGGTGTCCTCGAGGAAGGACTTCTGTGGCACAGCTGCTTCCCCAGGACGTGAGATCTGCTGTCCACCATGAGGTTTTTAGTCCTCTCCAGCCTGCTCTGCATCTTGCTTCTCTGCTTCTCCATCTTCTCCGCAAAAGGTAGGTCCGTCCCCAGGGTGTACGGGGCCCTGAGTGTGGCTTCCAGTGTCTGGGAAAGTTGGAATCAGGAAATTTTGGAGGGCAAGCCCCTGGCAGGCAGTCCCGAGCCTGAAAGATGGGCTCTTCCTCCTGGATCTTTGTAACACCGCACCCACAGTGGGAGCAGCAAGGGTGGCTTAGGAACTTTCAACCCACAGTCTCCAAGCACAGCCGCAACTCTCCCGAGGGCACGCACAAGCCAAGAAGGAGCAGTGTGCTTACCATGCAAACACACTGCCTCCCGGCTAGATTGCTCTGTGCACCTTAGTCCCACCTAGCGAGAAATTCCAGAGCCACTTTATTGCCTTGTATCATACCTGGGGCACAGTGAATCTGTGTTGAGTGAATGAATGAATGAATTAGTAGACCATCTGAGCCTGAACATCCCCACAGCAGAGGGGACGAGAGTACATGTTGTGAGGGCATGCTTGTGTGTGTTTAGAAGTGGGAGAGAGAGTCCTTGTACTGTGGATATGAACATTTATCTCTCCTTCCTTTTTTGATAGCTTGAGTATTTTGAGCTTTTTCCCTTGCCAACCTTCTAGAAACTGCCTACTTTTATTCCTGTTTTAGCAATCACAGTGATTTTAACCTTTATTGGAGTTGGGGATAAAGAGATGTATAGGGGTGAAAACATCGGTCATTTCATGACGCAAGAGTAGCCATGCTGAGCATTTTGTTTATTTCTTTCCAGTGCTGCATGCAGTCACTTCTGTAACTGGTAGACCCCTGCATGTCCTCTGTTGTATCCTTTTCATTTATCACTGTATTATTACAATACCAAAAATACTCAATGATTAGAATTCTTCTGGAAGCATTTACAACAAAATGCCAATAGCAATTGTCTCTGAACAATAAGATTATAGGAAGTATTTGTTTTCTAAAGTTTCTGCAAAGAACATTGCGGCATATATAACATGGAAAACAGTGATTAGAATTCCTCATAAACGCAGTCCAGAGCAGTGCATCTCAGACCTCCGTTTCAGACATGTTAGAAGTTGCCGATGTTACCTTAATGACAATTCAACAAAGATGAGTATCTTTCCCCATAAAGGTTCCCATCCATTTAGAAGTGTCTCTGGCAGATTCTCCAAAGTGGTGCTATTTAACTAATACTCTTTAGGTATAACTTGCCATCAAGTGAATGCCCTATGATAAAATTACACGCTTAGACATTTAGATGGCTCATGACTTTGTACCATTTTAAGTATGTGGCAAAGGCATACGTGTATACAAGATGTTTTCTGTATTTAGGATAACTTTTTTTAGGCTAGATTGCCAAGGGGAGAATTATTGCATCAAAAGGCAGAGACACTTTGAGTGAACTGTTTCTCAGACAAAAATAGGAGGAAGACATGTTTTGGGGGGCAGAATATCTCTCCACATTGACTTTGTTATTTCTGAAAAATAAATCACCTCAAGGTTCTTCCTTTACCTGGGCCCTCCCATAGGCTGGCCCATCCTGAGTTTTCATGAATAAATATTTCAGAACCCTAAGTCTTGAGAGCTGAAGCTCACGCCAGTCATTCCTACACAGACCAACCCCATGGTGTCCCCACACATGCTAAGAAAGGGTCTGCCCCTTGTGTCTACCCTCAGGAAAGAGGCCTCCTAGGCATCCTGCCAAGCCCTGGAAAGGCAAGCCCTGCTGCTCCCAAGCTTCTAATCCTGTTCTGAGGACCCAGAAAGGTAAGCACTGCACCTGTGCACATGGAGGAGGGGTTCTGAGGAGGCCGTGGTCAACTCTGCCTGTCTCTGGCACCAGATGCTGGTATGGAGGGGCCATAAACAGGTAAGATCTCAGCCTCATGGAGCTGCCAGACAAGTGGAGAAAACTGATCACCCCCACCAAAGTCAACAAATTAATCATTTTGAACTGAATATGTTCTGTTGAAAGAACAGGAAGCAATTAGGAGATGGGGAACAAAGAGGGTGGAGGGTTAGGGTGCCAGCCAAGAAGCAACAGGCATAGGGGCCTGAGATGGGTAAGAGGGAGGAATGGAAGACAGGGATGGAAGTCCAGAAGTGCTCACGGCAGCTACAAACTAAGGCAGGGCCAGCCTTATGAGCTGGCACTTGAGGGGCCTGGCACATATCGGAGATGAGGCACCTAGTCCCAGAGTCCCTGAGGTATGGGCAGGCAGCAGAACTGAGCTCCATGCCAGGGCAGGGTTTGGCAGAGCAGCGCTGCCCTCTCTCACAAGGCCTGGGGGGGCAGTAACTGGGTGGTAAGGGAGGCAGGACTCAGGGAGGGGCTGCAGGCACCCAACTCCCAGCACTGGGGCTCCAGGCCAGGGGTAGACTAACACATGACAGGTGCCAGAGTGTGAGGGTAGGAGTGCTGGACCTTTGTTGGCCTTTGATAGGAGAGTCCTAGAGCCTGGGACAAGCATAGTCCTCAAGGGAAAGCTGCAGAGCTGAGAGCCAGCCAAGCCCAACTCAAACCCAGGGCTCCTGCCCCCATTCTTTGCAGCCTAAGGCCTCCTCTCAGGGATCTGAGAAGGCCCCAGCCCTGCTGGCTCCTCTGGGTCTGTGGCCCTGACCAGAACTGGAGCTCCCACACCCCTCCCAGCTACCAAGAAACCTGAGTAATGAGGGGGAGTGGGTGTGAAGGAGAAAACTGGAGGAAGACTGCATGCCTCAGCCATAGGCCACTTCTCTGGAGAAGGTGACAGCCCCTTCTTCCAAACTGGCATCACATGCAGCTGGAGCAGGGTAAAAATAACCAGATCTCACACTCTGAACTCGAGTGTGAGGCACTCGCCCAGGAAAGGTGGAGGGTGTGTGCACTGACCGACTGCCTGCAACTCTGCTCCTGCCAGAGGCCCCAGCCTAGCAGAGGAGCGTTTTCATGAAATAAATAAGACAAACATCTAGGGAAGAGAGGAGTCCATCCCTAGGTGGACAGCCGGGCATGCTCAAACTCTCCCCTGTCCCCAACCACTACCCAGGATGGACTTGCTCAGAGGCAGGAAGGAAAAGCACAGTTAAGGCTGTGTGCACAGGCACACACACCGTTCATAAGAAACAGCCAGGTTGACTCCTTGTGCACCAGACAAGTGCAAGGGCAGGAGTTCAGTTAGTCGCAAGGTACTTTAGAATCATTTAGATCAGGGGTGTCAAACTCATTTTCTCGGGGGGCCACATCAGCCTCATGGTTGCTTTCAAAGGGCCGAATGTAATTTCAACTCCTTAACAGGTAAGGAGCAGTTACATTTATACAATCCTAAAATTACATTCGGACACCCCTGATCTAGATGCATAGCTCTAATGCTGGATTTGGAGTTCTTTTAAGGTAGATATTTTTAAAATTCCATTGCAGAAATTTGAAAACAACTTAGAACAAAAAGCAAAAAAAAAGTTTTTATTGGGTCCTTATCATGCAGCCCCATTTAAATTCTTGGAACCACCCTGGGGAGGCACTGTCACCATTTTACACACAGAGAAACCCAAGCTCAGAAAGACTGAGGCAGAGCCAGAAATCAGGTGCACCCACCTCTCCCACTATAGCAAACTGCTTCCTCGATAGAGAGCATGTAAGTTCCGCAACTGGCCACTCGGTTACATTGATTTTTGAAAATGGTTTCATTGAATTGACCCAGAGTCCTGTGCCTGACACTCTCTGTTGACCCCATAGACCTAGAACAGCACTTACATATAAAACAATGCTCAGAAAAGACACTTTAGATTGTGGAGTAATTGATAGTCAGCATGTGTGTGTCACAGCTGGTGCTATCAACTCAGGGACATGTGCATGCCCCAGGGGACCACAGACTTCCAGGAAAGAAAGCACCATCTTGATTGGAATATCTGCTCCCCTGTGTACTGGTCACCTAGCTCTGCTGACCCTCAGTCTCCCCATCTGGGAAAGGGCATAATAATAGAATCTACCTCTCTGGGCTATGGTGATGAGTCAGCCTGGCCCCGAGTACCCCGGAACATGCCCAGCTGTTTCTTCAGAGGAAATCTGAGCCAGGACACAACAGCTCAGTCAGGAGACCAGCAACTTCCACACTGGAAACCAAAGCTGGAGTGTTCTTGCCCGGGTTTGGCAGCTCCACCAGCCATCATCCAGGGCTGACAGTGGGACTCCCTCAGTGACATGTAATCAACAGAGATGCTGGGGTGACATGCTCTGGGAATTTGGCCTCTGTACTTCAGCTCACTGACAGAAGTATATCCTGTCTTTGGAAAGAGAAAATAACCCATGGTTGCCTAGAAGATGTCCCTGAGCTGATGGCAGCAGCTGTGACACACATGCTGGACATCAACCATTCGATCTGAAGTGTCTTTCCTGCCGGCCAAGATGGAGGCATAGACAGGAAACTTGGTCTCCTCGCACAACCAAATGAAGGACAACAACAAATTTAAAAACAAAGAATAACCAGAACTGACAGAAAATTGAACTGTATGAAAGCCCGACAACCAAGGAGTTAAAGAAGAAACATTCATCCAGACCAGAGGGAGGGGCGGAGATGGGCAGCTAGAGCTGAGAGGACTCAGGGCAAAGTGGTGTCTGGAGGACCACGGTGGGTGAGGTGGCAGCTGGTGGACTGGATGGTCCCACATTTGTGTGCAGATAAACCAAGAGGAACAACTGGGGAGCAAGAAAGACCACTCAACCCAGGGTTTCAGTGTGGGAAAAGAAAGCCTCAAAACCTGTCTATAAAAACCTGTGGGGATTGTGACAGCAGGAGAAACTCCTAGCCTCACAGGAGAGTTAATTGGACAGACCCACACAGTCCTAGAACATACACGAACCCACCCACCCAGGAATCAGCACCAGAAGGGCCTACTTTGCTTGTGGGTAGTGGGGAATGTGACTGAAAGCCAGCAGAGAGCTGAGCAAGAGGCATTGTTCCCTCTCGGACCCCTCCCCAACACACAGCACCACATCACAGTGACATGGGTTGCCCTGCCCTGGCGAATACCTCAGGTTCTGCCCCTTACTACATAATGGGCGGGCGGAGACAAAAAAATATAGTCCAAATGAAAGAACAGATCAAAGATCCAGAAAAAAATACAACTAAGTGATGAAGAGATAGCCAACCTATCAGATGCACAGTTCAAAACACTGGTAATCAGGATGCTCACAGAAATGGTTGACTTTGATCACAAAGTAGAGGAAAAAGTGAAGGCTATGAAAAGTGAAATAAAGGAAAATATACAGGGAACCAACAGTGAAGAGAAGGAAACCAGGACTCACATCAATGGTTTGGAGAAGAAGAAAGAAACATTCAACCAGAACACAATGAAGAAACAAGAATATTTTTTTTTTAAAGGAGAGGCTTAGGAACCTCCAGACAACTTTAAATGCTCCAACATCTGAATCATAGGGGTGCCAGAAGGAGAAGAGGAAGAGCAAGAAATTGAAAACCTATTTGAAAAAATAATGGAGAACTTCCCTAATCTGGCAAAGGAAATAGACTTCCAGGAAAACCAAGAAGCTCAGAGAGTCCCAAAGAAGCTGAACCCAAGGAAGCACACACCAAGGTACATTATAATTACATTATCCAAGATTAAAGATAAGGAGAGAATCTTACAAACAGCAAGAGAAAAGGAGACAGTAACCTACAAAGGAGTTCCCATCAGACTGTCAGCTGATTTCTCAAAAGAAACCTTGTAGGCAAGAATGGGCTGGAAAGAAGTATTCAAAGTCATGAAAGGCAAGGACCTACATCCAAGGTTACTCTATCCAGCAAAGCTATCACTTAGAAGGGAAAGGCAGATAAAGTGCTTCCCAGATAAGGTCAAGTTCAAGGAGTTCATCATCACCAAGCCCTTATTATATGAAATGTTAAAGGGACTTAACAAAGAAAAATAAGATGATAAAAAATATGAACAGTAAAATGACAACAACCTCACAACTATCAACAATTGAACCTAAAGAGAAAAACCAAGTAAGCAAACAAGTAGAACAGAAACAGAATCACAGAAATGGAGATCACATGGAGGCTTATGTAAGGAAGGGGAGAGGGAAGAATGGGGGAAAATGTTCAGGGAATAGGAAGCATAAACAATAGGTACAAAATAGACAAGAGGAGGTTAAGAATAGTATAGAAAATGGAGAAGACAAAGAATTTATATGTATGACCCGTGGACATGAACTAAGGTGGAGGGGAATGTTGGTGGGAGGGGGAATGCAGGGTGGAAGGGAATAAAGGGGAGAAAAAAAATGGGACAACTATAATATTATAATCAATAAAATATATTTTTAAAATTATAGAAGAAAAATTATAGCAATATTAGCACTTATTTGTAACTAAGATATGAAGCTATGGATGAATTATGATATTGAAATGTGTTTTTTATATAGCTAGTGGTTATATAGCAGTTACTATGTAACACTAATATCTGCTAAGTCATTTAGTTCTCATAATAATCCTAAGAGTTGGGTACTATTACTATGCCCAGTTTTACAGATGAGGAGCCAAAGCACAGAGAGGTTAAGAAACTTGTTGAAGGTCACACAGCTAGTAAGTGGTAAAGCTGGCTCTACAAAATGATCTGGCTCCAGATTGTATGTTCCTTTATTTTTTAATTCATTCATATAATTTATTTTTTCTCTTTTACCATG
>VMDR010010569.1:0-30511 GCA_007922815.1 Macrotus californicus | reverse complement strand
TCTGTGCATTTAAGTGGTGTGGTCCGAAGCAATGAAAACTGAACAGGAAAACAAAACTATGTTTGACATTACCTGGATTTGCTCAAAGGGCACTTCAAAGCTGAATGACTCATTGTAGTAGGGGTTGAGTGTATTCTTTTTAATTGTTGTCTTTTTCTTCTTCAGCCTCTTGCCGTTTTGCATCAGATGAATCTTCACATAAGGATCTGAAAAACAGAAACAAAAAGTTTGGGAGATCAGAGACACATATTTGAGATTACAATTCAGCTAATAAAATACCAAGTATTCCCAACAGGAAGATAATTGCATTGTACATGTTTAGCATTTTGAAAAATTTCATTATTGGAAGATTTTAAGTGACCTGTGGGCCATGTTTTTTTGCCATGATGTCCCCAGTACTGTGGTTGGACTTAGGGGATGAGAGCCGTGGTGTAAGCCAGCAATTTGGGGAAAAAGACTTGGCACGTAGTATTTGCTGATGTCTGTGGCATAAATATTCTCAGCATGGCCGATTCCAGGTATGAACAGTTCAACAACTCCATTTCTGAATCTTCAACAGTGGGCTCTTGTGAGCTGGCGCAGAGCTCACTGCAGGGTACCCCTCTATGGGTTTAACTGTTGACAGAGGACAAAGGAGCCATTTCATTGATTCAATTATTTATTTACTCAGCCCATGTGGGTGAGGCCTTAGTGACAGAGGAGTGAACAAAACAGACCACCCCTGTTCTCCGATGGAACTCCAGACTTGTGGGGGAAACAGACAATGGGCTTGTGAGGCAAAGGAGTGCAGAGGAAACCTCAAGTTGGGAAGAGTGCTCTGGAGGAAGAGAGTAGAGCAGAGATGCGACAGGGACTGCCGGGGGTAGTTAGTGCGGCGAGTCTGAGGTAGGAGTGAAATTCCAAGTTCACTCTAGTAGGGCCCTCTGGGAGGTGACGTTTAAACTGACAGAGGAAGCTCGAAGGGTGAGAAGAGGCTGTGTGCGCATGAGGGGGAGTGTAGAGAAGAGCTTCAAGGATTCAGGGAAAAGAGAATAACCTAGAACACGCAGAAGTAATGAGACAAGGAGCAGAAAGAGTCCTTTAGCAGTTTCCCAAAGGCCTCATTAGGTAGAGTAAAAAGTAAGTCACTGAAGGGGTGAGACAATCCCTGATTAGAGTTCTCTTTGTTAATGGTTACATGGCATACCTTCAAGTCACCAAGAATGTTTGATGAGAAAGTCTACTGTTTTCTTAATTTTTTTTACTTCATGTGTCACACATGTTCATTATAGAAAAATATATTGGAAAGCAATGATAAAAAAAAGGAAACTTGAATCACCCCTGATTTTATTCCCCTAATCACTGTTAAGGCTTCCAAAATTTCTTTCCTCTCTTTCAAAACATGTACAGCTGGGAGGAACTTTACAGATAATCTCGTCTACCCACATATTTTTAGAAGATAAAACTGCAGAACAAAAAATGTTGTTCTTATCTCCCTCTTCCAAGCTCCAGTAGAACATAACTCCTGAAGGACAGACACTTGCTCTGCCATATTCACTAACTGAGTTTGCTAAACAGTACCTGGCATGATTCAGTTTTTGTTGGATGAATAAGTGGTACTTCTTTAGGACCTCGGCCTCTGAGTCTCCTTACTCTCAGTCCTGTCTTCTTCCCATTGTCCCAAAGCCAACGTTACTTGGGTTTTTTTTTAGTTTGTTGTTGTCTTTAATACTACATTTTGTCAAGAAGATTTTCATCAAAATCTACTCTCAGTAGCTTTCAAGTACAGAGTATAGCATTGCCAACTGTAGTCGCCATGCTGTGCATTAGATTTTTGACCAACATGTCCTCATTTCCCTCACTGCCCCCAGCTTTTAGCAACCGCCGTTGTACTCTCTTTCTGTGAGTTTGGCTTTTTTTATAGATTCTGCACATAAGTGAGATAATGTAGTACTGGTTCTCTCTCTGACTTATTTCACTCAACGTAAAGCTCTCGATGTCTATCCATGTAGTTGCAATTGGCAAGATTTCCTTATCTTTTGTGGCTGAATAATATACTATTGTGTGTGCATGTGTGTGTGTGTGTGTGTGTGTGTGTGTGTGTACAAATACATCACATTTTCTTTATCCGTTTAGTTGCTGATGGACACAGAGGTTTTTTTCTGTCTTGGCTATTGTGAATAATACTGCAATAAACATGGTGATGCAGGTATCTTTTTTTAAAAGTATATTTTATTGATTATGCTATTACAATTGTCCCAGGTTTTTTGGCCCTTTGTTCCCCCCCTCTGTCCTACATTCCCCTCCCTCCAGCATCCTACCTCCTTAGTTCATGTCCATGGGTTGTACATATAAGTTCTTTGGCTTCTCTTTTTCCTACACTATTATTAACTTCCCGCTGTCTATTTTATGTCTACCATTTATGCTTCTTATTCCCTGTACCTTTTTCCCCATTCTCCCTCTCCCCCTCCCTGCTGATAACCCTCCAAGTGATCTCCATTTCTGTGATTCTGTTCCTGTTCTAGTTGTTTCCTTTGTTTTTGTTTTAGTTTTTTTAGGTTCATTCATTGATAATTGTAAGTTTACTGTTTGTATTTTTGATCTTCTTCTTTTTCTTGTATAAGTCCCTTTAACATTTCATATGATAAGGGCTTGGTGATGATGAACTCTTTTAACTTGACCTTATCTGGGAAGCACTTCATCTGCCCTTCCATTCTGAATGATAACTTTGCTGGATAGAGTCATCTTAGATGGAGGTCCTTGCCTTTCATGACTGAATACTTCTTGCCAGCCCCTTCTTGCCTGCAAGGTGTCTTTTGAGAAATCAGCTGATAGTCTTATGGGCACTCCTGTAAGTAACTCTCTCCTTTCCTCTTGATGCTTTTAAGATTCTCTCCTTATCTTTGATCTTGGGTAACTTGATGATGTGCCTTGGTGTGTGCTTCCTTGGGACCAATTTCTTTGGGACTCTCTGGGCTTCCTGGACTTCTTGGAAGTCTATTTCCTTCATTAGATTGAGGAAGTTTTCCTTTATTATTTGTTCAAATAAGTTTTCAATTTCTTGCTCTTCCTCTTGTCCTTCTGGCACCTCTATGACTCAGATGTGGGAATGTTTAAAGTTGTCCCAGAGGTTCCTCAGCCTCTTCTCGTTTTTTTGAATTCCTGTTACTTCATTCTGTTCTGGCTGAATGTTGATTTCTTTCTTTTTTTCCAAATTGTTGATTTGAGCCTAGGTTTCCTTCCCTTCACTGTTGGCTCCCTGTATATTTTGCTTTATTTCACTTTGTGTAGCCTTCACTTCTTTCATTTTGTGACTGATCTCAATCAGTTCTGTGAGCATCCTGATTACCAGTATTTTGAACTCTGCATCTGGTAGATTGCCTGTCCCCTTGTTGCTTAGTTTTTTTTCTGGAGTTTTGCTCTAGTCTTTCATTTGGGCCATATTTCTTTGTCTTGGCACATTTGTTACATTGTAAGGGGTGGAGCCTAAGGTGTTCGCCAGCGTGGGGGCAACCCACTTTGCTGCAATGTGGTACAGTCTGGATAAATGTTTCTTCATTAACTCCTTGGTGGTTGGACTTCCATGCAGTTTGATTTTCTGGGAGCTCTTGTTGTTTTTTTGTTTTTAAATAGGTTGTTATCCTTCTTTTGGTTGTGCGAGGAAGTGAAACATTTCTACCTATGCCTCCATCTTGGCCAGAACTCCAGATATCTTTTAAGATAGTGATTTCACTTCCTTCACATATATGAAGTCTGTCTGGAAAAAATCCAGCCATTATTAATATAATGAGAACAATTTATGCAGCATCAGTGTAAGCTGGCAGCCAAGGACAGTGGACTGGAATGTGCATGTGTGAACAATGACAATTTTACTGTATTAGTCAGTGGGGGCAGTAGATGTCATTGAGTGAGCATGCCTACTGTGTGCCCATCACATTCAAAATGACTGAGTGAATAGAACAATGAATCTGTATCAGATTTTGTGTTAAGCTTGAAAATGCCTTCATGGAAACTATTTGGATGGTTCAGAAGGCCACAGCTATGGACAACTGGTGATAGGCAGCTTCATCACAACGACATGCCCACTCATGCATCACGTCTTGTGCAGAGTTTTTTGGTGAAACATCAAATCACCCAGGCGACTCAGCCCCCCCTACAGCCCAGATTTCACATCCTATGACTTCTGGCTTTTCCCCAAACTAAAATCATATTTGAAAGGGAAGAGATTTCAGACCATCATTGAGATTCAGGAAAATATGATGGGGCAGCTGATGGCGATTGGGAGAACTGTGTGAGGTCCCAAGGTGCCTGCTTTGAAGGAGACTGAGGCATCATTGTCCTGTGTACAATGTTTCTTGTATCTTGAGTCTTCTTCAATAAATCTCTATTTTTCATATTACGTGGCTGGATACCTTCTGGACAGACCTCGTATGCCCAGAAGTGGAATTGCTGGGTCACATGGTAGTTCTTTTTTTTTAATTTTTAAGGAACCTCTGTACTGTTTTTCCTAGTAGCTGTACAAATTTGCATTCCTACCAATAGTGCACAAGGGTTCCCTTTTCTCCATACCCTTGCAAATGCTCATTATTTCTCATCTTTTTGATGGTAGCCATTCTGACATGTGTGAGGGGATATCCCATATGGCTTTGATTAGTGATTTTGAGCATCTTTTCATGTGCTTGTTGGTCATTTGTATGTCTTCCCAGGAAAAATATCTATTCAGATACTCTACCTATTTTTAAAAATTGGATTATTAGTTTTGTTTTTTTTCCCCCTTTCTTTTCTTTCTTTTTGTGCTCTTGAGATGTATGGGTTATTTATATACTTTGGATATTAACTACTTATCTGATATATCCTTTGCAAATATTTTCTCCCAATCCAAGTTTGTTAGAGATCTTATTCTCTATCACCTTTTGTACCCAGGTAAGTCTTGACTCTCTCAGTCTGATATGTGATGTGCTCGAGGTGGGTGTATTTACATATTTTCTTTGTCGAGATGTCTGATGCATTTGATTGCTTCTCTACCTTCTCCAGTCTTGTATTTTCATCCACTCCTTGATCGCCTTGATTTCCTAAGTGTCCTCTGGTTCCTTCATTGCACTGATGTCTTGTCCTGAATTCCGTTCCCTTTGGAGATGGCCCTAATCTTTTGGCTAGTTCATTAGTAACTTCTTCTGGGATCTAGACCTGGCTCCTGGCTCCCTAACTATGGCAGAGCCTTCCAAATGGAAATATACCCACTGCCTGTGCGTCATGCCCATGATTTAATGACACACACTTCACAGTCAGGACCATCTCTTCTGCAAAGCAGGAGTCTATAATCAAATTTGTTCTGCTTGAGGGGATATTTCACAAATCAAATCTTTGTCAGTTTAGAGTTTCTGGGTGGCATAGAAGTCCTGGTCATTGCATAACTGGACATAATTTCATGGAAATAATAGAACAGGCTGTAATGAGACTCATTAATGTGCCTTTGCTTTTCCTGAGCACAACTCCTGGACACCATGTGTGGCATCTAAACTTCCTTTAGGTTTTGTAAACATGTAAATAGCATGAGGAAAATGCAAGCTACAAAACTGGGCTACTGTCCTCAGGGGTTTTATCTCTGTGGCTGAATCGCTCTTCCTCATCAAGGCACTGACAACTTTGTTCGCACCACAGATAGTTTCTGTTGCTCCTGAAACAAGGGCAAGGTTTGGGACACTTTGCTTCTTTACGTGTTTAATTTGTCTTTAAAAAGGGTAGGACCTTGTTGATTCTTCTACCTTTGTAAAAAGGAAGGTCCCTTTTCTGATGCTCATGTAGTCTCTAATAGAGTGTGACTAATGATGGAAAATGATGGGCTGGATTCAGACAGAAGGCTCTTCATCCCCAATAACAAACTGCAGGTACAATAAGGACAGATTCCTGGCCGCATTTTCAATGATTTTCAGGTCTGTCATTTGGTTTCGTTATCAAGGTGGCACTGCTACCCTCCACTCACCGTTTGTCAGACTTTCTTTGTATCTGAAATCAGCTTAACCGGACAGCTCCCTTTCTGTCATAATAGCTGTTATGACTTGGAGGTTTTTCAGGACATTGTAATAAAGCCCCCCTTAAACCTTTACATATTGACAAGCCTTTTTAATATACCAAATTGGGGGGTTTGTTTCTAATGTTCACAATTATGGTAGGGAGAATAATAGCTCTCCTAAAAGATACCCACTGTCTCATCCTCAGAACCTGGGAGTGTTACCTTATATGGCAAAGATGGCTTTACAAATGTGACTGAGGTTAAGGATCTCGTGATGAGAATTTTATCCTAGATCATCAAAGAGGGACTGATCTAATCACATGAGCCTTAAAAACAGAACCGTTCCTGGCTATGGTTAAAAAGAGATGTGACAAGAGAAGAGGGGTTAGAGATGTGTGACATCGCTGGCCATGAGGACGAAGGAGGGCACCACAGAGTGCAGGAGGCCTCTAGAAGTTGGAAAAGGCAAGGAAATACATTCTCACCTGGAGCCTCCAGAAAAAATACAACCCTGCTGACACCTCAATGTCCGCTCGGTGAGACCTCTGTCAAAGTTCTAGGCTTCAGAACTTCACATAAGAGTATGAACATGTGCTGTTTTAGAAACCAAGTTTGTGGTAGTTTACCATGGCAGCACCAGAAAAGTAATACAACAACTGAAGGTAAAGAGAAGGTTCTCTTATGTAGCAAGGTTTGAGAGTTAAATTTAAATAGGTCTAGACAATGATTTTGGAAATAATTTATATCCTTTTAAGCCTTTTAAAAAAGATTACTCTGTTCTCTAACATAAAAACCTTCAAAAAGTTTGTCTTTTTTTTAAATAAAAAAAGTTAACTGGAGCATACAATCAGAAGATAATAGTTATGTACAGATGTTTCAGGATCCATGGTAAAATTAGTAAAACGAGATGAAATGTGAGCTGAGAATAATTTTCAAAGTAAGACACATTACAAGGTTTAATATAATAATGTTCCTCTGTACTTGTAGAGTACCTGAAGGTTATATATATATTTAAAAATTATATCATCTCCCTTAATCTTTACAACAAGCCCAGTGAGGAAACAGGCTCAGAGAGGATGCTCTTCCCCCAAGCAGTCACACCAAGGACTTCTGACTCTGAATCTGTTGTTCTTCATGATGGGTCAGAGGAACAATTTAGCACAGTGTTTACAAATATGGACTCCCGAGCCAGACCACTTGAGCCTTGGCTCTGCCACTAGCTGTGTGGTCCTGGGCAAGTTATTTAACCTCGTTGTGTCATAGTTCCAACAACCTAAAATGGTGAGAGTGATTGGTCAGCTCTAGCTTACGAGCAGCTTTGGAGATGGAAGAGCAACTCCTTAGCTCTGCCAGCTGGGCAGCCCCTTCTGAGTGTAATTCATGGAGTGAACAACCTATGATCTGGTGCCAGTACTTTTGTTTATTTTGTCCCTATTCAGGCATTAATTTTAAGTGGAAAGTCTCTCATATAAATCTCCTGTTATAATCAGTAAGAGTTTCCTTCCTGAAGGGTTTCTTCCAATGGCCAATTCCTAGCATGCTGGCCTGGCCCTGATGCTCCAATATGTAGCTCTAGGCAAAGACAGTTATCACCTGTACATACTCCTTCAGACATTACGCCCCACCTGTGTCTGATGTTCCTTCCATACATGGACTCTGTCATCCTGTTTTGGTCAGGGAGTAAAAGGATGATGACATATTTATGGGCCTATTTTTCTGCTATTTCAATGAGCATCCTTGTCTGCCATCTCCCATGCTGTACTGAAGCTTAGTTGATTTGATGACTTCATCTACAGACAGGTAGGGTATGGAAGGCAAAGGAAACCCAGAAGTTGTCTCTCTTCTGGATAATTGTTGACGCCACCTTAGCTGGCATTGCCCACTTGTTATAGAGTGAATGTTTGTGTCCTCCCGAACATATATGTTAAAACCCTAAACCGCAACGTGATGGTATTGGAAGGTAGGTAGGGTATTTGGGAAGTAGTTAGGTCACTGTAAGGCTACAATGAGAAGACAATTGTAAACCAGCAAGACAGCCTTCACCAAGAACCCGACCACGTTGGCACCTTGATGTCACGCTTCCAGCCTCCAGAACTGTGAGAAATAGATGTTTGTTGTTTATGTCACCAGTCTCTGGTATCTCTTACAGCAGCCTGAGCAGGCCAGGATGGCACTGTTCCTGCTAACCTGTCCCTTGTTTCCTCTTTTTCTCTCTGAGCATGAGCTGATCTTTTTTTTTCTCCTTTCCCTTTTTTTGCCTCAGTGCCATTGCTTCTTCTGTTCAGCAAAGTCTCTGGCCAAAGAGTCTGGAACTAGAAGGCAATGTCTCTGCTGACACTGATGTGCCTGGCACAGCTTTCACATGTAGAGATACGCTGTCCCCTTCAAACATAGAAAGTAGACTTAGAGGAAGACTTTGGAACTAACTCAGTAAGTGGTTTTCCTTCAATTATAGAAACACAATGGGCAAGCTTTGCAGAAGCGTAAGTACAACCCAAATGCTGTACTCTATGGTCATCACCACCTCAGCTCTTTTCTTCTCCTTCAGACAAGAAACCTACTGTGCTCATTACCCCTCCCCCTTTTAAGCCTGATCTTGTACTATGATTCCAGACTCCTGGACCAAAAAGTTGGAAAACTTGGGGTGTCACTGATTTCTTCCTTCTCCACCTCCTGTGGACATGTGGCCACCACATTCTTCCAGTTTACCTTCGTGTTGTCTTCAATTGGCTCCCTCTTTCTAACTTGTCACATCTTGAGATCAGAAATTCAGCCTCTCTTGTGACTATGCCTTCAAACTGCCCTTCATGTAATTGTTAAAACTGTACTGACCACACCAGTCCCCTCATTAAAACCCTGTACTGGTGCCCAACTAAGAAAGTCCAAACTGTACCGTGGCATTCACAGCCCCGCCCTAACTTCCTGCCCTCCTTTTCCACAAACCCTATGCTCCAATCCCAGTTGATACTCATTGTGCCTCACAGAGAATTTATTTATTATTTTATTTACTTTTTTAAAAAGAGTAACATAATCATTTTTTTTTATCCAGCACCTATACCAATTCATATCTCTCTAATGGAAACAGGAAGGTTGGAACAGTACTGGCCCTTTTAAAGGAAAAGAGGAGTAGGTAGGCACACCCAGAGGGGAGTGAGTATTTGACCAATGGGAACGTGTCACTAGAACAACCAGGCCCACACCTGACTTGCTCCTCCCATAGTCTGTTCCTCACAGTCAGCTTAAAATGCCACGTCCTTTAGCCTGAAATGCTATTTCTGTCTTTTCTCATCTTACATTTGATTTAAAAATCACTTCTTTCCTAAAGATTTTACTGATGATTTCCTGTCAGAAACTTTCTCTTTGGGGGGAGGGCAGGATTGGGATGGGGACAAGCCTTTCTCTGGCCTGCAGCATTTTCTTCTGTACCGCTGCAAAGTACATGTCTTTATTTTTCGGTTCTGGAGAACTTTTGTGGTGATCTAATGACATGAAAACAATATTCTTATGGGAAAATGGTTTGAATTCGGAACTATTGGCTTCTAAATGAATTTTGGGAAGACTATCCACTGTAACATGGGAGCTTCTTCCATTCCTATTCCGTACTCTAATACTCTAGCACACTGTCACCCCTTCTTCCTGGAGGCCACTTTAATGTCAAATGATGCTAACTTCATAGAAATATAATTGCAAAACAGCTGGCTCTAAGCAATGATGCTTTTGTGTGAGATACAAAGGAGCCACTGAAGACTTTTTGTATTTACAATGAGAACTAGAAAGCAGCAGTTCAAAGCCAGATAATGCAAGATGCCTGCAGTTTTCATTTTGACAATTTTGCATAATTGTACTGTCTTCTTTCTTAACTAGCATGATGCCCGGGGGCCCTTGTAACCATGGCCTTTCCATTTCAACCAAAGACTTCCCTTGATACAAAATAGCCCGTTTCAGCAGTTTTGTTCAGTTCTGCTGAGCCATTACCCAGCTTCTGAGGAACTCCAGGAATTAGTCCTTTGATCCCGTTTTCCTTTGTATATTGTTCCAGCTTATAGTGTTGGATGAGGAGAGTAATACTTGTATCAGTTAGGATTCTGAATCCCAAGTGACTGAAAACCCATTTCAAAATGGTGTAAATTGTAAAGGTAACTTATTGGCCTATATGACGGAAAAGTGCAGAAGAAGGGCTATGTGAAAAAGATTATTTGTCTTCTAAAATCGATTTTTCCCTTTTTTTTTAAGCAATGAAACTCCTGGATTTTTACCTGGGCATCAGCTGGAAGTATTTCTCCCAGACTCTGTTATGACTCAGGGTGGCCAGCTGAGTAAGCTCTTCTGGCCATTGGACATGGGTGGAAGTGATATGAGCAAACTCCTCAGCATATCCTGAGAGCAGTGGTTTTCACGGGATGCTATTTTACACAGCCCCCAAGACATTTGGTAATGTCTGGAAACATTTTTGATTGGCATAACTTGGAGGGGAATGACATGGGCATGCAGTAGGCAACAACCAGGGACTCTGCTAAACATCCTACCATGCACAGGACAGCCCTTAACAGTATAGACTTTTCAGGCCCAAAATGTCCATAGAGCTGAAATCGATAAACTCTGCCTTAAAATGAGCTTTACACCCTCCACCCTTCCTATCCTTTCTCTTGCAGCTGGAACATAAATGACCCAGTCTTTACCTTGCAACACGAAGACAAGACTCTAGGGCAGTGATTCTCAACCAGAGTGCAACCGGTGTGCCGTAAGAATTTTTAAAGCATGCAATGCCTGACTATGTAGTCAGGGGCATTGCCCTCTTTTCCCTTAGACTGTCAAATAAGAAATGACAACAGCCAATACTACAGTAGCTGTCCAGTGCAAATGAATAAAAATAATGCCTGTTGTTTTTTCTTTTGGTCAGATGTGCAAAAAATATAGTGTATTTTTTGGTGTGCCACAGAATGTTAGCAATTAGTTTGTGTGTGCCATGAGATGGAAGAAGAGGTTGAAAATCGCTGCTCTAGGGGACAGAACAACAAGATAGGGAGATTGTGAGTCCCTGGTGGCCTCGCAGCCCCACTGCCTGCCAGCGTTGCTCACCCGTCCGCCTTCTGACAGACACGAGGGTGCCGAAGAGTTTCACACAGACGCTCCCTTGTTTTGAGCCACTCTGTTTTGGAGTTTCTTTGTTATAGCCGTCCAGTCTGCTGCCTATCTGGTGCAGATTCAACAATCGCAGCAAGTTCCCAGTTTTGCCTGTGTCTCTGCTCTGTTTTCTATGGGGTCCTCCTCAAATTCTACATGGTGGCCACCCCAGGACATCCTAAGCTTGCTTCTTAAGGTTGTAAATAACTGTACAGCTACAAGTCTCTTATCATCACCCTGTACCATCGAGGGAAAAGAAAGTCTATGTAAGAATTCCCAGGAAAAGCCCATGTTCAGTCTGATTGGACCAATGTAGACAAAACATGTTCTCTGTAGTAATCCCTGTGGTGAAGCTTGGCTTAGTCCTGGGGCACATGTCCATCCCCAAACCAATCAGGAGGGCCAGGGTGCTACCTTTGGAGTTGGGAGAAGCCTCAACTCTATTCAATGCAAAGGCTAAGAATACAACATGGTGGTTCCTTAAACAGGAATTAGAGAATGGGGAACAGAAGTAGGGAGGCAACCAACCACTGTGTATAGAGTTTCTCAACCTAGAGTCTCCAGGGCCCCATCTCTGCCTAACCTCGAAAGTGTGCATACACTTATTTGTGGAGAGATACTCCTTCCCGCTTAAGATCAAGTTTCTTGTGATGAGCCACCAAACCCTTGTACAAAGGGATCCAGCAGTAACAGAGAGAGTGGAATTAAACCACGGCAGGTGTAGGGTTCCGAGTTCCTTTGCCCATGGCAGTGTTTTCTGGGGCACTTATTTAGTAAGTCCTATTTCATCAGAAAGCCAGTCATTTAACAGTATGCAAATAATTAAATAGTAATAGGGTTCACAGAGCAAATGATTTCCACTTCCATCATTGGCAGTCACAACATACTTACTGGAGGGTTTTTAAAAGAATAAGTAGTGATTTACAAGTGCTTAGAGAAGACTACATAGCGGAGCATATGTGTCTTTATTGTTTAAAATGCTTCCTGTAATGTAACAGTAAGGGTGCAGCATTAAAACCATATTCTGGGAAAGTTTTCTATGTGAGCACACAATTTAAAAGTGAATTTACAGTAGTTAAGTGCCGTGTTTGCTAAAAGAAAACAGCATTCCAGAAGCGACTGCCACAGAGAAACTCAACCCCATTTAATGAGACAGACCGTAAAATAGCAAAGGCTGAATTAGTTCATTAAGGGTGGCAGAGTGCTTTGAAGAGACAAAAACATAAATGTAAAATGCTATTATTATGAATTAAATGGAAAGCATTTTTGGTTGTGGGGAGGAAGCCACTGAATTCCGGCGCTCATTTCTAATTGTTGCCAAGGGCTGGGCGTGCCTGCGGCCTCTCGACTGGAAATGAAAGAACGCACGTACAACACGAGGGACCAGGGAGACAGCAGAGGAAGTTTTCACGGATGCGGCAGGCAGGTAAGAGAGCAGTGTGAGGGCTGAGCTCCACGCTTAGTAGAGGAAGGAGCACTTTATGTTTGCAAAATCCAAATTTTTTCCGTTCGGTTTTCAAGATGCCATTCTTCGTCTATAATTCAGCCTATTTCCTGTACTTTGGAATATCTTTCAGGAAGGGCAAACCCATGAGGGCAGAAGGCAGTAGTTACGAAGTTGGATTCTTTCCTGGTGACTGTGAAGAGTTCGGTGGAATGACCAAGCATAAACTGTTTGTATGAGCTGGTTAGCAAAAACAAAAACAGTCAAAGGATGCAGCAAAGCAAACAGAATTGCAAAGGGCAGATTTTGACGTGTTTTTTTTTTTTTTTCCTGGAGATTTGGCATTAGCCTTTTATTTATGCCACATGAAGGATCACTAGAAAGATATATTTTTTCTTTTTTTTTACAGTAACATGAGACATGTCTACTAGATGAAGTACACTGGTACTTGGTAACATTGCTAGGATTTTTAAGCAAATGTGATATAACAAATGGATGCTACTCCTTATCACATATAGATGGTTTCCAGGTAATTCAACCTGAGTACACAATGAAAACAACGTGCAAGGAGAGATGCTGTTATGCAGAATATGGCTAGTTATTTAGTGCTCTGCAACAGGCTACCGCAGGCTCACCCAGTTCTCCTATTGGTTTAGCCAGAATCCACTTTACTCTCATGAACCCCTATTCCTAGCAGGTAGTTGATTTAAAATGTCTATGTGTCTTGTGAAGAACCTGCCTGCTAAGCATTAGAAAGTTTATGGAATGAAACTGTCTCAGGATAAGTGAAAGAGATTTGAAATATTTCCAGATGGACTAGAGGAATCCCTCTCCATGTTCTCATTTTGGATTGTTTCTAGAACTTGTCAAGGGTCTGGATATGTCTCCTAGTGGGTGGGGGAATGGCCCCTCAGTTTTCTTAGCTGGAAATGTCTCCATGCTTCCTTTTCTGCTTGAAAAAGAAAATTCTTTAATGTTTTTAGGAGGGTTTCTTTCTCTTTGTTGTCTCTCTTCCTGCCTGTACGTGACATTGGTGAGTCTGAAGGCCTAGAAGAGGGTGAATGATGCAGCTTTCATTTCCCCTTTGGAAAAAGAGATAGTGATATTAAATATAATATTGTGGATAACCCATACTCCCCACCTTTGGCTTGAGATTTTACAGTATGAATAATATATATCCTGTTTAAAAGAAAAACTTTGAACACTCTGGGTGGCTTGTTATTAAGTTTCTTTATTTGAATGTTGATTTCCCTTATCCTTCCAGGGAGATAGTTCATTTTAATTCACTGATGGCCAAATATGGTTCTGTTTCATAAAGCTGTGAAACTCTGTTTGAAATCAGCCACTGCTCTGCATGTCAAGAGTATAAGTAGCTTTGGAGGCGAGATCAACATCAAGCTTGGTAATTTGGTTTTCTTACAATATTGCAAGGAGAAGATAAAAATAAACAATGCCTTCTATATTATACTGCATACAGGAAAATGACATGGAATAATACTCTAGTGATTTCATGACTTTTTATGAAGCAAATTTGTGATTAAAGTCAATCACTGCATATCGGTATTTCAGATCTCGATAAAAACTCACAGTAATGTTATTATATACACTGATTTCTTTGGAATTGACATTGCCTGACATACATCCTCTCTAAATTTGGGAAAAGTGAGAGTCGGGGTGGTAGAGTTAGACAAATTCTTTATATAGGAAATTTAGTTTCTATGAGATGGTTTAATTCTTTGTAAGATTCTATAGCCACACACTAACTGACCCAGAGGTATAGATTAAGGCTGGTCTTATTTTTCCCACATTTTCTGCTTTCTTGAATCACTGACATTCTATAGGCTGACATCTTTTTCACCTTGATGACTTTTAGTTTAAGATAACTTATATGGTTATTTCATCTTACTTGATATTAATTCTTAGTTCTGTGGTACAGAATTTATCCATCCATCCACCTATCCATCATCCATCTATCCATCCATCCATTCATCTATCCACTTAATCATGCATTTACTGACTGCCTATTATGTGCCTGGTATTTATCTTTCAGCCAGTGTCCTGTTCGGTCCTGTCTCCCTGTGCTTGACACAGAGCCTAGCACAGGGTAGGCATCCAATAAATATTTGCTAAATGACTGAATGAATCAGTGATATATAAATATCTATCAAGCAACTCTTAGGGGACAGTGAGGAGATATAGAAAACTATAGAAACCAGTTTGTTCTTCAAAGAGCTTACAGTTCAGTTGGGAAGAGAAGACAAATTCTTGAAAAGTTAAGTATAAATCAAACCACATATTTTTGTAGTAGGAAAGATAGCACGAGGCAGCATATGTTTCTTGCTGAATGATTTGTGTGGCAATGACTGAGCAGCATTCCAAGCAGATAGCTTTCACTCAGTAGGAAATGGTTTGAATTCAAGGCTCTGCGTTTAGGGAGCCCAAACAATTGTCTCTTCTCTCCCCACCTCCATATATAGATGTACGATTTTATAAAACATAAATGCAGTGATATTTGGATAGTGTTGAGGCTTATGTAGAGAGGGAAGGACGTCAGCAAATGGATTGTCTTTGAACTTGTTTCTTCCTTTGGCCTTTCCAGTTTTCTTGTGCATAATGGAACTTCATGGTTACCCTAAGGTGATTTTCATAAACAGGTGATCCAAGCATCTTAGGATGCTTTAAATGAAATGGAATTTTACTTAGTCTCATATCATGACAAAGAGACACTCATAATGAGTAGGACATCCAGTTTTAAACTGAGAATTCTCAGACCCCTTGAGGTTCCACAGTGGAAACTGGCAGTGGGGAGAGTTTGCTCCCAGGCCTCCCTTGTACCCCTTTCCTTCTCACTTTCAGTTTCAATGTGCATGGTAAGAAGGTATGCATATACATATGGGGGGTGCCCCAGCTTGCATGTCTGAGCTTCATTCACCAGTGCCCAGAGGCTGCTCCTTACCCACCACTCAGCCATGGGGTATGCACCGGTCCTCAGGCGGTCATACTTAGGAAAAAGATCTTCAAAAACTTTGTGGATCAACTTGGGGCTATTTTGGCAGGAACCTTGGGTCTCAGGTACCCAGACCCTGCTGCTCCAGAAGGCAGTGGGGCTCAGCCTCCAGAGGAGATGCTCTGTTGGTCTTGTAGACCATTCAGCCCCTGGGAATGTAGCTAGAAGAGGACCAGAGTGGGCTCCAGGCAGAGTCTCTTCTCGCCCACATCCAAGGGCTGCAACTGTGTATTGACTACACTTTTTACAAAGTGCTTAGCAGGCACTACACCATTCACTCTCTGTAGTTTATCCCATTTGTTCCTCATGACCACCTGGGAAGAAAGTACTATTACCTTCACCTTATACCTGAGGAACCTGAGATTAACCAGTCCTTAGTCATACAGTTAGTATTTGTTACGATAGAGGCTCCGTGACTTTGAACATTTATCCCAATTCAGCATTCATAAACTTTATTAATTTTAGTCTCTATATATTATATAAGAAGGAATGATTAAAACATGATATAACTTCTTATATTATTTTCATTCCAATAATTATACTATAAGTTAAATGTTCACATTTCTTTTCAAGTTTTTAATTTTTTAATATCTTTTTATTGTTAATGCCTTTAAAAAATATTTTATTTATTTATTTTTAAAGAGAGTGAAAGGGAAGGAGAAAGAGAGGGAGAGAAACATCAATGTATGGTTGCCTCTCACGTGTCCCCTACTGGGGACCTGGTCTGCAACCCAGGCATGTGCCCTAGACTGGGAATCAAACCAGCAACCCTTTGGTTTGCAGGCCCATGCTCAATCCACTGAGCTACGGCAGCCAGGGCCGTTAACTCCTTTTTTTAAAAATTGAATTTATTGGGGGACATTGGTTAATAAAATCATATAGGTTCCAGGCATACAACTCTACGTACATCATCTGTATACTGTACTGTGTGCTCACCACCCCAAGTCAAGCCTCCTTCCATCACCATTTACCCCCCTATCTTCTCTGTCACCTCCCCCGACCGCCCTTCCCCTCTAGTAATCACCATACAAATGTTCACCTTTCTTAATCAGACTACGAGACCCTGAATGATCTGGCTCAGATTTATCCCTCCAGTTTCTCCTCTGAGGACACCGCCCCTAGCTGTCTCGGCTCCAGCCATCTGTCCCTGCAGCACCTTGAATGCGCCGTGTTCATCCCATTTTGGAGTCTCATGCCCGGAACGCCTCCTCTTCATGCCCCTACTTCACACCTCTTTAAGCTCAGCTCCAATACCACTTCTTCATGGAAACTTTGACTCTCCATTTTAAGGCCATTTCTCCTTTTACAACCCTCATAAAGGTGCCTGTGCTTCATGAAAAGGAGGGGAGATGGGACCCAGTGCAAACAGCTGATTTACCCAGCACCTCTTCCCTGAACAGGCGCTGTGCCAGAGTGAACAGAACTCAACAGAAATTACCAGCTGGAATAGCTGTAGTGAGTTAATATATAAATAATAATTACAATAATAATAATAATTATTATTTGCATCGGATCCCTAGCAGTTAAGGACATGAGTTTTCTTAGAGCAGACGGAATCAAGCCATGAGGTCTTTTTTAGAGTAAAGTTATTCCACATCATTCTTCAGAAAATTTTACCCTATTTGTGAAGCAATTTCGTCCAGCAAAAGGTGCTGAAGTAGGATTTTCCCGTGAATAACTGCTGTGGTGGGCGTGAGGTGAGCGCACCCTTCCCAGTTTAGCTCCAGGGTGGGAGGCTTGTGAGTGCCAATCACTCAGTACTGTCATCTCTCAGAGTGAGGTTTGGACAGGGAAGAAATATTCTAAAGCAAGCCCATAATTTGCCTGGAAAATCCATCCAAGAGAATGCAGAGTGAATTAATTTAGTGGAATTATTGGGCAGAGTCGGAGGTCTGGTTTTGAATCTTGCTGGAAACATGCTGGATGGTTAGGGTTCCAAGTCTAGTCTCAAAAGGGTTAATTCTCAACAAGCAGTCTAGATGTGACTATACTTCAAAAGCCTCACAACTTTTACTTAATCTGGAGGCCATTTTAAAGAGACAGTTAAATGTCTCTATTGAACAAATGAATCAGAGGGCAGACACTATGTTCTAAGAGAAGTTACCTTTTATGGGTTCTGAATTAAGTGAAAAGCTCTCTCTGTTGTTAATGCCTCTTTTAGGAAATAGTCTAAATGAGTGAAAGGCCATATCCCAGGAAGCAGTATCAATGCTTTTTAGGTAAAACTGTCCCTACACACCTCTGTTAGGTGGAGAGAAGTCCATTTTACAAGATCAATTTGTGTGAGACATTCTGGAATTAAAATTTAGCTACTAAATTGTTAATTAAAATATCAGTAGTTCCTTCTCAAAAATATTGAAAGAGAAAGAGTGACATTCAGTCAAATGAAACAACATTTTCTTACAATAATAGCACTTTCAGCATGGCAGTAAGACCGTGGCGGCAAGACTGAAGAATTTAGTGAGGTAACTAATATGAGCTTGAGATTTGCCCTCAGTTCAGAGCAATGTGACTTCAGACATAAGGACAGGTCTGTAGTACAGAAATTGAAAATGGAGCCCAAATGAGATAACTGACCTTGATTCAAGATGCTCTGCGAAAAACTCACTTACATGGTTTTTATTTTTTAAAGACTTTATTGTTAAGTACATTTTATTGATTATGCTATTACATTTGTCCCATTTTTTTCTCCCCTTTATTCCCCTCCTCCAGGTACCTGCATTCCCTCCAGCATTCCCCCTCACCACCGCCCCACTTAGTTCTTGTCCATAGGTCATACATGTAAGTTTTTGGCTTTTCCATTTCCTATACTATTCTAAACCTCCCCCTGTCTATTTTGTAGCCACCATTTATGCTTTTTATTCCCTGTACCTTTCCCCCCATCCTCCCTTTCACCCTCCCTGCTGATAACCCTCCATGTGATCTTCATTTCTGTGATTTTGCTCCTGTTTTAGTTGTTTGCTTAGTTTGTTTTTGTTTATGTTTTTAGGTTCAGTTGTTGATAGTTGTGAGTTTGTTGTCATTTTACTGTTCACAGTTTTGATCTTCTTCTTTTTCTTAGATAAATCCCTTTAATATTTTATATAATAAGGGCTCGGTGATGATGAACTCCTTTAACTTGACCTTATCTGGGAAGCACTTCATCTGCCCTTCCATTCTAAATGATAGCTTGGCTGTATAGAGAGTAATCTTGGATGCAGGTCCTTGCCTTTCATGACTTTGAATACTTCTTTCCAGCCCCTTCTTACCTACAAAGTTTCTTTTGAGAAATCAGCTGATAGTCTTATGGGCACTCCTTTGTAGTTAACTGTCTCCTTTTCTCTTGCTCCTTTTAAGATTCTCTTCTTATCTTTGATCTTGGGTAACTTAATTATGATGTGCCTTGGTGTGTGCTTCCTTGGGTCCAACTTCTTTGGGACTCCCTGAGCTTCCTGGACTTCCTGGAAGTCTATTTCCTTTGCCAGATTGGGGAAGTTCTCCTTCATTATTTGTTCAAATAAGTTTTCAACTTCTTGCTCTTCCTCTTTCTTCTCCTTCTGACAACCCTATAATTTGGATGTTGAAATGTTTAAAGTTGTCGTGGGGGTTCCTAAGCCTCTCCTCATTTTTAAAAAATTCTTGTTTCTTCATTCTGTTCTGGTTGCATGTTCATTTCTTCCTTCTGCTCCAAATTGTTGATTTGAGTCCAGGTTTCCTTCCTGTCACTGTTGGTTCCCTGTATATTTTTCTTTATTTCACTTTGTATAGTCTTCACTTCTTCCTTTATTTTTCATCCATACTATATCATTTCTGTGAGCATCCTGAGTACCAGTATTTTGAACTCTACGTCTGATAGGTTGACTATCTCCTTGTCGCTCAGTTCTTTTTCTGGAGTTTTGATCTGTTCTTTCATTTGGACCATATTTCTTTGTCTAGGTGCACCTATTATGTGTAAGAGGCAGAGTCTAAGGTATTCAGGGTGGGGCAACCCCCTTCACTGTGTTGTGGTGCTGTATGTGGGGAGGGGTCAGAGAGGGAACAATGCTGCTTGCTCAGCTCTCACCCCACTTTCAGTTACTTCCTCTGCTTCCCACAAGTACATTGTGCCCTTTCAAGGTGTTGCACTGCCCTGGTGCTGATTCCCAGGTGGGTGGGCTTGTGTACATTCTGGGATCCTGTAGGCCCCTCCAACGGACTCTCCTGTGAGACTGCGAGTTTCTCCCGCCACCATAACCCCCACAGATTTTTACAGCCAGAGGTTTTTGAAGCTTTCTTTTTCCTCACAGGAACCCTGGGTTGCATAGTCTGTCTCACTCCCCAGTTTTTCCTCATGGTTTATCCGCACACAAATGTGGGACCACCCAGTCCACCAGCTGCTGCCTTGCCACATGTCCTTTCTGCCCCAGCTGCCTGTCTCTGCCCCTCCTACCAGTGTGAATGAATGTTTCTTCTTTAAGTCCTTGGTTGTCAGACTTCCATACAGTTTGATTTTCTGGCAATTCTGTTTTTTTGTTTTTTTTTAATTGGTTGTTATCTTTCTTTTGGTTGTGTGAGGAAGTGAAGCATATCTACCTATGTCTCCATCTTGGCCAGAAGCCTGTACATGGTTTTTAAAAGGGTGATTCCTGCATAATCTTGCTGGAAGACCACTATGATCATAAACAGATGAGAATTGAGTTGGAAACATGGCTAAAGAGGTTTTAAAAGTTCTTAGAGGGCAGATTGTGTGTCAAGTCAGATTCATTGAACATTCATTGTATGTCAGCACTGTGTGAGATGATATGAGAAGATGGTAGAAAGTATGGGCCCCTGGCTGTTCCCCTGGAGGACGTTAACAATGAGAGACGAGAGTAGAGAAAGGAGTTCCCCTGAAAACATTAGAACAAATATAAAAATGACATAAAACATGGCATTGGGTTAGAAGGAGGATATTAGGTCTGTTTTCCTATTTGGGGTAATGCTTGGCTTATGTTGTTACTCCTTCTATGATCATAATAAAGGTTTAATAATTATCGCTGGAATTCTTACAGGTGTGTATTAGAATAGTACCCAAATTTTCTAAAAAAAAAAAAGAGGGAGAAGCTGAAGTATCAGTGGAGATAACACAATGATTAATGAAAAACATTTAAACTTAAAAACTAAAGCCAACTCTGCATACGATCACAAGCACAAATTTCACAGAAGAATGGGAGATCAGATAGAGATTAAAGACTTTGTGGCATAATTCTGAGGAAATCAAAGCAGTCGTCAAAAGAGTCATAGTTTTATGAAGGAATCATTAAAGGCCAATTAATTGATTTGTGAAAACCAATCCTAACCAACTGCCTGTTAACTACGCTCCAGCATGCCTAGAACATCCTCAGAAAACAGAGGCCAGCGAGAAAAAGAAACTGTTCTGTGTTCACACTGCTGAGAAATCGATGCCACCATGGCAGTGCATTTCAAATTGCAGAAAGAGGAAAGATTTCTACATGCTTGTACATACTGTTGTCTGTACTACCTTCTTTACTCTGGGAGTGCATGAGGACAATTGTCATTTCACAGAAACACGTGCAAGTCTTCATCATGAACAAATCTATACACACACATCCCACATCTATGGCATTTGTTTGCAAAAGCACTTTCAGGGAAAGAGCATCATTCACTTGCAAGGCTCTCTCTATGGCTATTTGTTTTCTGGCAATGCAGAAATTCCTCTAAATAGGTCATCATAATACTGATAATCATCTCCACGGTAACCAGCTTTCAAGGCAACTGGCTGAGGATTACATTTCTGGATGAGGGGAATTACATTAGGGGCACGATAGTGACAGAAGAAGATGCAATCTAGTGCCATTCAAATTCCCTTATTAGTAGAGCATTTATCAAATATTCTCTTCATAATCTTCATTAAGTGTGGTTTATTTGGGAGACATTTGTAGGTAATGCTAAGTCTCTTACGGTTTGCAATAAAAGGCACAAGGGTTTGATTACTCCTTTTACTTTCAGTTAAGCGAATGGAGCTAGGTGCTTGGGGTTTCTAATGCTAAGACAGAGCTCATCTATTGGTAGGAGTCTAGGGACAAGTATTTATTCTCACTTCCTGTCTCTGTCTGCCACAGTCTGTTTAGGTTTGATGTTTTCAGGAAGATCATACAAGAACAATGTTGAGCATAAGGTATCATGAAATTGAAGAACTCTTCTGACAAATGTGTTTTGTAGATATGAGGAAATGCTTTTGTCAGTGTCCAGGGATAAGACTAACCAGTTTGTTAGAAGTATTCGAAAGTTCAAGTTCTCGAAATGATTTTTAACTAAGAGAAGCTGGTCCATAACCCAACCAAACCACTTCAGCTTTATGCTTTTTTTTTGGTAATCTATGTCTTAAAGTACTTGAGTAATTTCAAGAAAGGAGCTATTTCATGATGACCTTGTATTTGAGACCATAGGTAGGGTGTTAAAAGATCTAGCTAAGAGAACTAGTTGCAGCCTGCGGCTCAAGGTGACAGATCGACAACAGATCATAGAACCTTCCTTTCTGCCTCACACAACTAGAAAAGTGAACGACAGCAATAAGAAACGCAAGCTTCCTCTTCCCCAACAATAAATCAGCCACCAAATAAGGCAAGGAGTCCAACTTAATAACATGGACATGACAATAAAACTCGCCCTCAACAGGCACACCTACACACACTCATACAAACTGTGAGCCCAGGAAAGAAAAGATTCTGGAGGGACAACAGTGCCGCTCCTCACCCTGACCTCCTTCCCTGACCCTGTGAAGCAGTTTGGTGAACTGATGAATCTTAAGACTTCACTATTGCCCTCAGTTCTAGAGGAAATCAAATTGTATGGCTATCCTTACTTTCCCCCCCTTTTAACTGAGGGGTGGTAGAATGGCTGTTAGGCAGAAGTGGGCTGATTCTTTTTGACATCACATTATATCAGTAAAGATACCAATCATAATGACTACAAACTCATGAGAAAGGGGATTTTTGTCTCATTTGTTCACACAGCTGTGTTCCCAGTTCCTTGATTAGAATAGTGCCTGGCAGAGAATAGGTACTCAATAAAAATTTGTTGAATGATAGGGGAAAATAATTCTGGAGTGTTCCCCTTCAGGGTATATATGAGTCTTGGTGAAGGAAGGGGTTAAAACTTATTTCAAAACACCAATTAATCCCAGAGGGGAGAGCACAACCAGGAGTCCTAATTCACACAAATGTCACACAACTTCCAAGAGCTCCCCCCTTTCCTTCTGTGCCCCCCACCACTCTACAGGGAAGTGGGTGGTGTTCATTACCAAGTTCTCAAACCGTACTGGGGGAAACAGGTTAGAGTCCACAGGGATGGAGTTGAGGCTAAGTCATCTACACTCAATCAGAACAGAAAAAGGTCTGGATACAGCTGTTCGGGGGACAACGAGATGCGGGGCAGAAAACAGTGACGGGTACCTGAACGTGCTAAGGTGGCGCTCTCAGGTAACAACAAACAAACGCACTCCGCCCTTGAAAGACAGGAACATAACATGTAGAAGAACGATAAAACCTCAACTCTTAAAACATAATCCGAAGAACAAAATAAAATTCCTCAGAAGTGCCTGGTACTAGGAATCACATTAAGGAGAACACGAACTTAGAAAAATACGAGCTCAAAGATAAGAAGATACAACAACAAGGAGGATTATAGAATTAAGGAGGCTGAGGACGAAAACAATATTATAGAACAAATAGAGGTGACATAGCAAGGAATAAAATAAACATGGCTCCAGATAAAATGATTGACCTAAAAGAAAGGCTTATAAATACAAGAGGGGTAAAGGAATTAGATTATGATAGATTGCAGTTCCAAAGCACATAAGATAAGCAAAATTAATGTCTCTGAAGAAGAGGATCCAATAAATGGAACAGGAAAAGCATTCATAAATATCATACAAAGAAATTCACTAAAGGCAAAGAATAGCCATATCTACAGGTTGAAAGAGTTTACCATGTTCTAGAGGGAATATTGATAACAGAATGCTCAACACTACAAATATATCCCTGATAGAATCATTGAAATTCAAGAATACAGACATTCCTCAGGCACTGAGGTGGAAAAAAGGTCACTGACAAGGGAACAAAAATTAGGCTGGCCTTAGGTATGTCCTTAGTAACACCCCACACAGAAGCCGTGTGTCTACCAATAAACATACAAGACACACCCTGTCATGAAAGAATTAGAGTCGATGGGTGACATGTAACTGGGTCTTGTGAGTTTCTGGTCTGTGATTAGGCATGACGGCACAACCAACCTGGGGATCTCTATCCCAGCACTTTCCAACGTGTGTCTTTTGAACTGTGACCCTCTGAGGTGGTTCATGAGAAAGGGAACTGTGGTCAATCCTTAGAAACACAGAAGCTCTAGGTGTCTTCACCTTAGAGATTTATAATGTGTTACCAGCATGTAAACGCCTTTAAGACATTTTACAATAGAGACACCTGATTTTCTTTAAAAAACGTTCATTAACCCAACACTTTCATTGAAATGAATTTTACTCCCTAGAACACCTATTACCATCTTGTGGAAAGGATGTTTGACAGATTGATTTGGAGAAAGTTTGATCTATGATAAGAGGGGAGAAAAAATTTAACCCTTTCGGTACGAGCGCTCTTTCCGCCACGACACTCCCGCTGTACGAGGTGAGCCATTGTGAGCCGTTGTAGGGGCGCCGGATATATCCAGCACCCGTACCGAAAGGGTTGATAACTCAACACAGTGATCAATCCAAAAGTAAATCATGTTTATTTGCCGACTTTCTCCTCAAGAACAACAGTATAATTTTATCATTCATTCATTCACTTATTTGTTTTTTAAATATTAAAATCTTAAAATCCAGTTTGGCTAGGAAAAAGGTACTCCTAGCCTAGTGGTGGTTGTAGGACCACTTTGAAAGTCCTAACAATAACTTGCTCCTAAAGCAACCATTTTTTAAAATTTTATTTATTTTTAATTGTATTTTTTCCATTAAAATTTATCCCTTTTATACCCTTCTCCCCCTACAATCACCACACTGTTGTCCATGTCCATGAATCCTTTCTTTTGGCTCAGTCCCTCCACCCCCTAACCACCCTCTCATAATTGTCACCCTGCTCTGTATCTATGAGTCCGTTTTTTATTTTTAAAGCAGCTATTTTAAAGATGTTATTTATTTTTATTTTTAGAGAGAGGGGATGGGAGGGAGAAAGTGAAGGAGAGAAACATTATGGCTATTGCAACATTCCCAACTGGGGACCTGGCCTGCCTGTGCTGGGACTGGGAATTGAACCCGTAACCTTTCTGTCTGCCGAATAACGCCCTGACCACGAAGCCACACCACTCAGGGCGAAAGCAGCCATTTTAAATCTTTAAGCAAATCTGAGTTTCACATCTGCTTTGTTGAAAGGAAAGCATCTTTGAAGGCTGCTTTCTCACCATGGAGGTCTGGACGTGACAGGACTCCAGCTCAGGGCAGAACGAGAGAAATTCGAGGAGGTGTATTGAAACTGAACACTGTTTTTCTTCTTTAGGGAACCAGGAACAGTGTAACTAAGAAGGCGAAGGAATAAGTATATTCTATTCCAGAAGGAAAACAAAGCCACCACAGCTTTGCAGTACCTTTCCCCACATCTCCATTTACATAAGCAGTTTCTTACAATGCGCAAAGCTGTCTAATTAGGTTACACACCAGTGCTTCAGAACAGTGGAAGATTTGCTGTCTCCTCACATCCTCTGTTATGCTACTATGAACTGGAAAAAGTATTTTAATTCCATACTGACTTGTCTCTATTCTTCTCCTGTCCTGTCAGGAGACAGAAGTATGCCAGAAATGTGGAGTGGAAGTGGGAGGGAGCTTTCAGCTACCAGACGGTGTCGTATTCGCCTGTCCTTGGAAGGTACTGCCAGGGAGCTGACTCCCAGGGAGATAAGGGAGTGGGCTGAGGAGTAGCTTACAGAAGGTCAAAGGGTTTCAAGGAGTAAAGAAGGAAGGGACCCATAACCTGAAATGCATCCTCAATGGAACTGTAATCACCAGGATATGGTGCCCTCTACAGGATTTTTAGGGAAAAATACACTAGTTAAAACTGGCTAAACACTTAATAGTTAACACTATCACTGTTGACAAGGGTGTGAGTGATCCAAACACTCATATTCTTCTGGTTGGGGGTTTAGTGATGTCTAGAAAAGGTGAAAATGTGTATTCACTGCAACCTAGAAATGCCACTCTTCTGTGAACATCCAAGAGACACTCCCACATTTGCATATGGAGACATGGATGGGAATGTTGCATTGTTCATGACAGCAAGAAACTGAAAACAACCCAAATATCCATTGACCAAAAAGTGTAAACCTCAATTGGGTTGTATTCCAACGGTGGAATGCTATGCGGCAATTAAAAAGTAACAACTTTATATTGATCAACATGTGTATATCTCAAGAATATAATATGGACAGATACACTACATAAGGATACATAATATGATACTATGAGGGGAGACCCCCCAAAACAAGGAATTTATTTATAAAAAATTGTGTATTTATTTGTACATGTTTAAACTTCAGCCACCTACAAAGTACTCTCCATGCAATGCAATACACCTGTCAAGATGTTTTTTCACTGCTCAGAACAGTTTTGAATCTGCTGATCTTGATGTCTTTTAGTGCTTCTGCTGTTTTTTGTTTCACCTCTTCCACATCGGCAGAACATTTCCCTTTGAGGACTCTTTTTATTGAGGAAACAAAAAAAAGCGCCACTTGGGGCGAGATCAGGTGACTAGAGAGGGTGGGGCATGGGGGTCATGCCATTGTTGGTCAAAAACTGCTGAACACTCAGCAAGGCGTGGGCAGGTGCGCTCATAAATCACCCATCAAGAAATGGGCAAATGGCATTGAAAGAATCTTCAAAAAAATTCACTGAAGCTGAATGCAACCTCTCATGACACCACCAGCTGGTACACTGATATAGGCGGGTTCCTAGAACACTCACCTAGAGGGGAAGCCTGTACTACAAGGGGCCTGCCTTCCAGAAGACAATCTTAGTTTTTTGGGTCCTCCCTGATGTTTACATAAAGTTTGAAAACATAAAATACATAGAGTATAATACCATTTATATAACTGAAAATGTGCAAAAACAAAACTCTGTGTGTATGTGGTAAAAGAATGCATAGGAACGGTGAACATAAAACTTGAAATTTTCCTGAGAATCAAAAGTTCAAATTTAAGAGAACAGTTACCTGTGAGGAGAGAATAAGAGAAAAGGGATAGGGAAGGATCAGAGGGAGTTTTGATTATATATACATATATAACATTTAATTTCTTTTGTGTACTGGGTCCATAAGTATTGATTACATTAGACTTATTATTGCAAGGCCTGGCATATTTCATTTAAAAAATGAGGAGTTCTGTTTCAGATTCAGCAACAACAACAACTCTCCTGCCATGTACCTAGCCAGCATCCTTTCACATTTGCCGGAATGATAGCTCTGGAGGGGTCTGTGCTTACACGTGTAACTGACTCCCATTATCTGGACACTTCAGATGCAGCCAGTGTGATCTTGCCTGACCACCACCCAGATGCTCTGAGCTCACCACTGTGCCTGATGGACTCGTGGAGACAGGGTGCAGGTGGATGGAGAATGAGAAAGCAAGGTAGATTAAGACTTAGAAGAAAGGGAATCAAGCTGACTTGCCATTTTATTTTCCAAATGAATTCAGCTTCCTCTTTTCTGTGGTTCATATTCTCTGTCAGCTTACCGATTTCTTAACAGAAACTGATAGGAGATATGGGTGCAAATACGGAAATTCTCAGTTATAGTTCATTAGTGCGCGCGCCGTGTGAAGCAAAGGGTGATATGTTCTGGATTGATTTTATTTGGCCCGTAATGGGTAAGGCTAATAGGCCAGTTAGTTGGGTGCTAAGTAGAGGGTTGACATTAACTTTGGAGGCCAACTATAGGGGACTTCATGTATCCAATGAGGTGATACTTTCTGTCAGTGGTTGTCAGTGCTGGCTTCACATGCTAATCCCCTGGAGAATGGTAAACTGCTGACCCCTTGGCCTCACCCCCAGAGATTCTGACTTAGATGGTCTGGGGAAGGACTGCAAGTGTTCCTATTTTATAAACATCACTTCCCAGGTGATTCTGACATGCATTTGACACTGAGAACGACAGGGCTGCAAAGGCTGTTTGCAAAAGGCTGTTTTGCAAAACAGCCTTTGCAGCCCTGATGCACTGCTGTGGACCAAGGTAGGGACAGTACTTCTGGTGCATCCTGTTATATTTGTGAAATGATGAAAGAAGCCTGGGAAAGATGTTTGTTTTCAGTAACTCTCTCTACTCAGACCTGCAAAGGTCTTTGATGTGCCACTGCCTGCCCAGATGCCCTGCTGGAGATCATGCGCTGAGCCCTGGCTTTCCTTCACTCTTTTGTGCGAGGCCAAGGGCTTGAAAACAGTCAGGGCTGCGCGAGCCGCAGAGGTCGGGCGGCGGGAGTGATGCAGTCACTCCCAAGGCTACAGGGACAACAATTTAGACTTAACACGCTAGTTCAAAGAAGAAAAATCAAGTACAGCAAATCCTCAAATAATGTTGTTTTGTTCAATGTCTTTCTGCACTAACGTCGATGAGGGAAACAGATCTATTTCTGGCCAGGGCCAATATCTGTGTGGAGTAGGTGCATGGCCCCCAGGTCTGGGTGGGTTCCCCCTACACCCCAAAGCTAGGCATGTGAGGTGAACTGGTGTGTCTACACTGTCCAGTGTGACTGGGTGTGTGTGATGTGCCCTGGAAGGGCCTCCCATGCAGGCTGGGCCCCGCCTTGTGCCTCAAGCTTTTCAAGGAGACTCTGGCCACCTTCCACCCTGAACTGCAATGAGCAGGTTGGAAAATAATTCTGTTTTTATTCACCTTTCTTAAATATATGTATAATAAATGCATATATTAAACAATTTACTTCTATGTGTAATATTAGAAGTGTTTGGGGCCTTTATTTAGAAGTTTGGTGTTATTTTTGTGACCAGAAATATGTGGTAAGAACTTAACTCTTGTTTATAGCAATTAGCGCATAGTAAAACTGGCTTCCTTATACGTCCTTTCACTGAAAGTCACCACTTCCAAGAACCTGTTGACAACTAGGTGAGGACTTACTATAGTTCTGGACCTCCCCTTCTCCCACCCCTCCACTCCACTGGAGATAATGGTAGTGACGTAAAAAGATCTGTGGTAATACGAAAGTTAAGAATTTGGTTGAACCTTTTAATGCTGCATAGATGTCTTTAACAACCCCTTGTCAGAGGGTCCTCCGGGCACCGCTTTAACAACCTGTGCTTATATCCCTTCAGACCCTGACGGTGTGGCTCAGTTGGCCCGGCATTGTCTCACGAAGGGAACGGTTGCCAGCTGGACTCCTGGTCAGGGCCCATGCCTGGGTTGCGGGCTCCGTCCCTGGTTGGGAAGCAACTGACAATGTTTCTCTCACATTGATGTTTTCCCTCCCTTCCTCTCCCTCTCTCTAAAAATAAACAAATAAAATCTTTAAAATAAGTAAGTAAATAAATAAATATCTTTGCTTATTCCTGTTCAAAATACTTTTTTGAAGTGCCTATGCATTTGGTTTGGTGTATTGGGAATACAAGGAAGAAGCCCCTAGAGGATACAGAGGTGGTTAGAGGGGCAGACATGTAACCAGGTAATGACAATAGTGTGCGGCATATAAGACAATAGGTGCACATTTTGCACAACACATTAGGAGATTAGAAAAAAGGAAGCTTTGCACAGATCAGCTTTGGACGGGAGAAGGTTTTCACCAGTGCAGGGACAACAGGGACGTTTGAGAGCCTTGTTGCTGACATGTGCTTCGGGCTGCCTCAGCATTACTGGGGAACTCGTTAGACGTGCAGAGCCTCAGGTGTATCCTAGCCCTACAGAAGCAGACTCTTCATTTGGACAAGGTCTCCAGTAGATTCATATGGATGCAAAGGCCTGAGAAGCACCAAGCTGAAGGCTGGAGGTGACCATTCAAGCCAAGTGACAACCCCAGGCAAAGCTGCCCTGTGTCAGATGATGTGGTGGTACAGTGGCTGGACCACAGGCTGATGAAGACCAGTGATGCCCTTTGGAGATGCAGGTCTGGGCCTTGTCACGAGGAGGTTTGTAGAACAGTCTAAGGAATCTGGATTTCATCATGAAGGAGGTGAGAAGCTAATTAAAGCCAACCAAGGATTTTCAACAGGAGAGTGACACAGGGAGATTTTTGCTTTAGGAAGCCCCAGGGGCAGTAGCATGGAGGGTGGAAGTTCAGGGCAGGCATCCCCGGGTCTGGCTTCCCGACCTGGAGAAGTGGTGAGGACCCAACCCCAGGCCAGCCTGGGAAAAGAGGCAGATAGATGCCGTGACTGGTGTGGCTCCGTTGTGGGGTGTCACCCTGCAAAGTGAAAGGTGGTGGGTTTGATTCCTGGTCAGGGCACATGACTGGGTTTCGGGTTCAGTCCTGGGTGGGGCACATGTGAGAGGAAACCGATTGGTGTTTCTCTCTCACGTCGCTGTTTCTCTCTTTCCCTTCCCTTCTCTCTAAAATGAATAAAACCTTTTAAAAAATTAAAAAAAAAAGAGGCAGAGATGCAGACAGGGAATTAGTCAGGGGGTCTGAGCAACAGGACTTAATACAAGACAATTCTCACTTCCTTTAAAATCCTTTTAGAAATATGTTGAAAGAAGAAAACCAACACATAAATAAACAAAAAACTCCCAAATGTTCGAATACTTAATCCCCAATGAAAGTAAAATGTTAGAAAACATGACTAGGAAGGAAACACAGGCAGGTATCAGTGACAAATTGCAGAGGCAGGAAAGACTTAGATGGAAAGAGCCGTGGTCCCATTGTTGCTGTCCTGCCTCAAACCAGATGAAACAGACACTCTTGGAGATTGACCACTGATACGTGACCTACAACTTAGATCACGTTAAAC
>VMDR010010568.1:0-30510 GCA_007922815.1 Macrotus californicus | reverse complement strand
GTGACTTTCTTTGGTAAGCCACACCTGTAATTCATCCTTTTCCGTAGTGGGGTTTTTTAAAAAATCACTATCAAGGAAACAAGACATTTGCAATTCAATGTGAGCATAGAATCCTTCAGGTTTTGACCACAATGAATCTACAATAATTTATTTTTAGTGATGCCCTTTTATTGGATCTTTCCAAAGCATCCTTCTTCATTTTCATAAGAACAAAGCCATTCTCATTGCAGTCTTATTTCATTGGTTAAATGACATTTATGTTATATGAATCTAATAACAACTACAACTTGTGTTAAAGAACAAAATTGTACCCAGTAAATTTGAAGATCTAATTAGCCTTATTAAGCAACTTGTAAATCAGGCAGCATCCCATCTAGCAACTAGGAGGATGTTTCAGGAGTTGTACAAAACAAAGTTTTTAATAGACAGAAAAGGGTGGGACTGAGAAGTTAAAAGAGTGGACTGTTTCAGGCAGTGACACCTGTCTTTAGGGAAGCAGATTACCTCACTGATGCTGACAGGAAGTTCCAGACTGTTTGAAAATTCCACTCCTGGGAGGGAGTGAAACTAGTTAGGTTAGTTTGGCCTTGTGGCTTTGCCAAAGTGACTCCATTTTGGCCTTTTTTTTCCTTTATTTTATTTTATACTGGTGTGACCCATTACTGGGAACAAGCCCGACCACCTCATGGTTGGAATGGATCTCAGTAGGTGGCACCCTTCAGTGTGTTTCACAAAGAGAAAAAGGGAGAGTTGGGATAGGCCAGTGAAGTGGAGGTTAGAGACAGAGCTTCTACAGAAGAGCCTTACGGGAAAAGGTAAATGAAAACTTATTCTCTGCAGAGACTCTTTTTCTGTGTTGTAGTTGTGATTCATGGTTCTTTAAGTGCTTCAGAATTTTGGATTTAAAAATTTACAAAATACAGGCTATTGGACTTTTGAACCTTGACCAGAAAAACATCAATGAAAGTGCACATTTTGTTTTGCTGCTTATTTCTGTGTAAGTTGTTAAAACATTTTAGTCTTAAAATAACAATGTAGTGCCATTCATGGAACTCAGATGTGTTCTGAAGCCAACCAGTTTTGCATGAGCATCTCTGAGTGATTTCTCAGTTCTTGGACAGTTACGGACCCCAGAGTCAAGTTATAGCCATAGCTGATGATAAGGGCCCATTTTATTAAGTGCGTACTCTGGCCACCCTGGGCAGCTCCTTACATGCATCATCTCATTTTTTTTAAATAGCCTCATGAGGTGATACTGATACTGTCTTCATTTTATAGATAAAGAAACTGGGGCACAGAGAGGTGAAATAACTTGCCTAAGATTACGTAGCTAGTAAATTGGGGGATGGGGAATTGAAGCTGAGCAATATACTCCCAAGACTGTTAATCGCTCTACTGGCCCAATGCTGATAAACTGAGCCAAACGTAAGTGATTGGAAGTGACAAAGTCCAACAGAGAAAGTGAGCCTCTGTAAACAAGCATGACTGATTTACGGAGTATGTCCTGAAGGTCTTTTGGGATGAGGTGGCATTGACTGTCTGCAGACTTTTTCCTTGATAAATCACACTGGCCAAACCTCGGGCTGGTGATGGATCCGTTAGCTTGGTAGAGATGGTGCTAGTCAGTTGAGACACATCACTTTTAATGGAAGTGAAAGGAAAATCCACTTCTCAGAGCAGTCATTTTAGGTTAAATTCTTAATCCTCTTTCATGTCTTGAATCTACATTCTCATTTTTATAATTACTTCTGGTGAATGTTTCTTGAGAGTGCTGAAAGGCTTTTAATGGACTCTCATTCATTAGAAAAATTAAACAGGATTAAACAGCTCAAAGAAATGAGGTGTTGGGCCAGGCTTTGTCTCTCGCATAGCACCTCGAATGTCTTGCAGAGGCAGTTGTGGGGTGAGTATTAGCTGATTTTCGTAGCCAGGTTCTTATAAAAGGGAATGTCACCAGGTGTACCCAAAGGAGCCAGCTTTATGTTTTTGGACCCCAGTCTCAGGTTGCCTGGTTGAACCTGTCTTTTACTGGTGTTTATCTAAATCTTTGCCACGTGTGTTCCCTCAGGCTAGTGAAAATGAGCATGGGTATGGATGCCCAAAGCTTTGAAAACAATTAGTAATGCAAATTGAGTTTTTCTGTTAAGATCTTTCTTCCTCTTTTATTTTTATGTAGACAGTGAATTCACAGAGCAGAAACTGTAGTGTTTGCCACCATGGCTGTGTGTTAGGGCCATGTCTGGCGTCTTCTGATGTTCACAAGCCTAACTGACGTCGGGAGCCCAGGCTGTGGAAATGATATACTGTTACCAGAAGCAGTGGTTTCCAAATATGACTTTTAAAGAAAAGTTTTTAGGCAAAACTCAACACTGACCCCATGAAAAGTAGAGCTGTCCGTGGAGGTGTGGATAGTCCCTGCAGGGGCAGCTGCTTGAGGCCCAGTGTGACAGTGAAGCCACCACTTTACCTGGCTCCCGTGCCAGCCCGGTAGCAACCAGCCATTCTTTTATAGGTTTACTGGTTATTGAGCTAAGCTTTTCTGTGCATCACCTCTTATTTTTCAATATAAAATTGTGAAACTCTTAATTAAATGGTTAAGTTGCATGTTGTGAAAATTTCAGATTAATCTCTGGGACACATTCAGTATTCATTTTACTTCATTTTACCCTTGGACTTCTTGTCAACCACAACATACTAATAGTTTAAACCAACCTGTCAGCCTTTGCTCAAGAAACAAGATGTTAAAGAAATTTAGATTTACTTCATTTGAAAACTCAGCAAATAAAAATCTATATTTTTACTGAAGTTAATTCATAACCTTTATTTCATGGTCTATTCAAAAATTGTCTAATCTGTACCCAAGTAAAACAAATGATTATTCACTGCCTTTTCTCCCTCTCTCAAATTACACTTGAATCAAAAAGTATATATTTTTTATTTTGAATGAAACTCATTCTTTCAGAAAGTAAACTCCATTTTCTATTAATTTTCCCTACCAGGGACCCAGATGGAAGGATGCTCTTAGATATTTTTGATGAAAACCTTCATCCTCTTTCGGTAAATTCCTTGTGTTCCATGATATTGTTTAGTTATTTCGCTTTTGCTTTTATTGGGTGGCCAGCCCTCTGAAAATATTTTTTTCCCCAGAAATCCGAAGTGCCACCAGATTATGACAAACACAACCCAGAGCAGAAGCAGATTTACCGGTTTGTTCGGACACTGTTCAGTGCTGCTCAGCTGACGGCTGAATGTGCCATTGTCACTCTGGTGAGTGCCCTCAGGGCGACTGCAGGCGTCTTGTAGCTGAGTGGAGTGTGCACAGGGGCTCCTATCAGGCAGCCTGAGGACACTGCGGTTTCTCCTTTGGAGGCCAGATTATGGATCTTCTGAAAGAACATGTAAAGTCTGTTTCACAGTCTCCTCCAAAAGTCAGTTACACAGTCATACTCAAAACTAGTAAATGTTGAAACCTTAAATGCAGGTAAGTAAACATGGGGCCGAAGTGGGGTAGAAAAGGCTGCCCCCTCCCCAAATGCCCGGCTTCCCTGTTGTTGATTCCTACAAAAGTTTTAATGACATTGGTAAGATATGGTAAGCACATGCATCCTGCATGAATATCTGTGCAGGAAGGAGTGTATGCTGCTGCCTTCTCTTTTCTGAGTTTGGGTAAATAATGTGTCTGTATGATGCTCAGAGACAATGTGGAGGTAATCTGCACTTTCAGATTTAAGAGATAAAAATCTATACTGTTGTTTAGATTCTTAAAAGTTTAGGGACTATGTAGGTCAAATATCACTGAGGAAATAGATTCAT
Organism: Macrotus californicus; assembly: GCA_007922815.1. NCBI lineage: Eukaryota > Metazoa > Chordata > Mammalia > Chiroptera > Phyllostomidae > Macrotus > Macrotus californicus. The sequence goes on along the minus strand of VMDR010010568.1, from coordinate 26,697 downwards.
TCGGGGAATGGGTTCCATTGTCACTGACCTTTTACATTGTGCACAAATCAGATAATGAGTGTCCTGGAGGGGACAGAAAGCCATTCCCTGGAGCTCCTGAGATTATTGTCTAATAGAAAGTTTGCAGGTCACTTGAGGACCCTTTGTGTCTCTATCACACTAAGAGCTTTGTGCTCTCCAGCTAATGCAACAGCGAACCTGTTTGTTATTCATTCATCAATTCATCTTTTTGTTTGTTCATTCCTTTTCTGGTTTAACTTCCTCGTAATGAGTGGTAAACAGACATTCAACAAGGAATCATTAGGCAATTTGAATGATTATAGGCTCTTACATCATAATTAAGAAGTGGACTTACTACTGCTCAGCTTTGTTATCCCAAAGGATTTCAAGTTCTTACAAAACAGAGTAGAAATTTTTATGTGGGGAAATCACAGTGAAGAGAAAAGGGTATGAAAATCAGATGAAACCATGGATGAGATTAGTACCAAAATTCATGCTCCGAAGAAATGATTTATTTTGAAGCTACTGCAGATGGCATGTGGTGATTTTTTAACCTTTAATTCCTAAGAAAATTATGACCTTACTGACCTGATCGTACATCAAGCTTAGATTTATTAGCATATATTTCAGCACGAAGGTCAGATTTTCATTTCCGCAGCCTGCCCAGTTTCTGCAGAGATGTTGAGGGGACATCTGAAGTGCGTTCCGTCTCCAGGGCAGCAGGGCGGATTAGTCAGGTCATGTCTTTGGAGTGCTGTAGGGCTGGTGTGTATTTGTCAGTCGTCGTAAGCACTGAAGTCTTCACCCACCCAATCAGAGAAACTGGTAGTTCCGCAGATTAGCTTATGTGGGTCTTGTTGGGTACAGCCCACGGATGAGCAGCTGTGGGGTCCTGCATGGCGGGCGCAGTGCTGCAGACTTACTATCTGGCAGCTGTCGCTTCTGTTGGCTGAGAGTCAGCCTACGTGCCCCTGGGCAGAAGGCAGACAGATGCATGCTCTGAGCCACACCCTGTACGACAGTTCTTCCCTTCTCTTGCATCCCCTGGACTTAGAAACAGCCATTCAGAGCAAGTCCTGTCTAGAGTTGACTGAGAAACACTAATCTGGGCTTTTCTCCTGTGTGCTCTCTTGGCACACTGCCCAGGAGGAGAGCGAGGGGACGGGTGGGAGGACAGCAGTTAGCTCTGGCCCCACGCCCTCCATGAGAGGAGGCTGCAGCCTGGCCGTGGTGAGAGTGCTTCCATGGCCTTCGAACACTCAGCACCTAGTGAACCCAAACAGGTACTTCACGGCTTGATTAACTTCATCTTAAAAGAGTAACAATAACTTAATATCACTAAATGCATTTATTTAACCTTGCAGGGTACACTAAAACTTTCCTGTTGACACTGACATGGGAGGAAATTAAAAAATAAGGATGGGGTAATTGAATTGCACTTTGCTGAGTTAAAAGTTTTTTTAAGCTATGATAAGAGCACTTTGCAACGTTTCCAGCAAATAGCTGTGGGAAGCTGGAGCTGGGTGGCATTTACTAGGTGCTGAGCGTCCAGCTGCCCCTCTCCACAGCCCAGCCTTTATTTCAGGAGTTACTTGAGCTGGGTTACACTTAAAGCCATGAACAAGATACCCATTTTAGTTCCATATGGAGCTTTGATGACAAAATATAGCTCACTGTCTAAGTCAGGGGTTTTGACTACTATAAGGATGAGAAACTTACACAAAGAGGCCAAGGTGTGAGATATATCAGAAAGTCCTGAGTCCCATGTATCTCTTGTCCTCTAGGATAGAAATACAATACGTCAGGCTATATAATAAGATCAACAGATTATTCTCTCCTTCCTATTCTTGGGGGCTTCCTCATCATGCCTCAGCTCCTTTCTGCTGGTCTTCAGCATTAATTTTCAGTTTGGCTTCTGGTTGTTCATGCTAAAGAAATATTGCTAGAGGAAACAGAATTCTTCCACAGGATCGCAGGAAACACATTTCAGGGATACATGCACAAGAAGATATGAAGTGTAGTGGGAAGATTTATTCAAGGGGCGTGCAGAGCATAGATGCCTCTGAAGAGGCTGCCACATTGACTTATCCATGACCAGATGACTCAGCTCCATCTTGCTGCAGGCCTGCACTTGTCCATACCAAGCCCAGGAGGAGGGTCAGGGCTTTGGCCCAGAGCTGCTGTGCCATTTCTGTGGGAATTCAGTAGTCCAGAACAGTCTCTCTTTCCTTCCAGCCTGCTTTTAACACTGTGCTTTGCCTGTGCAGCTGCCACACCCAGGCACATGTGGCTGCTATGGAGAGAGAGTGCCCTCTCTAAGAAAGCATGCCCCCATCAGCCTTTGTTAAGGTTTGATTATGTCTCCTTGGGCTTGGGAGAAAGCGGGCTTTCATTGAAACTAACCACTCTCTTTCCTGGATCTTCCCCAGGGTTATGTGGTGCTTTCCCCTATTCAGTGATTTTCCTGGGTTTGTACCCTTATCCTATTCGGTCTTTTCCCCAGATTTTCCCAGGCTAGACTCTTCCCTTTTATGGTCGCTATTTTGACTCCTACTGTGCATGCCTCAGCTACTGGTGGGGCAGTTGTTCCCTAGGGAGATTGGAAAGCTGACCTTTCCTGTCCACTTAGATACCTAGATTGTGAAGCTGCCCCTTCCTAGTTAATCCAGGTCAGTGTCTGTATGATTCTATTTTCTCTCTTCCTTTGTTAATAACTAACTAGCTGCCTATACTAACAGAAGTACCTGTCCCCAGCCTTGATTCTATAGGACTTTTTCATTTAAGACCCAACACTGGCTACTTTTATCTCATGTTTAGGTTAGATTTTGGAGAGGGAATGACTTTTGATTGGTTCCATCAGTGAGTGGCTTGGTTCCTTTGGGGTCAGATGTTCACCCTTAAAACAATCAGTTGTGGCTCAGAGAGGACAGGAGAAAGGGCCCCAGGCTTTGTCGTGAGCCATCAATTTTCTTACTGTGGGCTCCTCTACTCAGAACCTCCTGTGGTTCCCCATCTTTGTCAGAGGAAGACACAAAGAAAACCCTTCTGTGACCCATGGGCCCCAGCAGGATCAGAGCTCATTTTCCTCTCAACTCAGCTGCCTCCACTACCTCCTCTGGTTGTTCTGCTCCAGCCACTGCAGCACCCAGGCACGTAGCTGCCTCAGGACTTTGGCACAAGATGTCCTGATCTCTTTCAAGTCTTTGGTCAGAGGGCGCGTCACTGGGCCGTGGCATCTTAAATTGTAACCTTCCTCCTCCCTCATCGTTTCCTTCTTGTCATTTTCTGCTCTGTTTTTCTTGCACAGCACTTATCACCAATTAACATTCTTTAGGTTTTACTTACTTATTTTATTTTATTTTGCCTATAAGCTCAACGATTAGTGACTTTCTATCTTTTTGTGGTTTTTTGTTTGTTTACTGCAATATGACCAGCATCTGGGACACATCCTGGTACATAATAAATGCTCAGTAAATATTTATTAAATGTTCAAAGTAAGCATAGTAATCACTGCCTACTGGCTGAAGTGAATAAAAATGGTGTTGATGTGCCCCACACTTTGAAACATAAGGAGCATTCCGTGGCTATTTGCTCTAGTCTTCCCCTCCCCCAGAAGTGGTTTTGTAACTTTAAATTCATATTCTGCCATTTCAGTGCTTAAGTTATTAAAGTGAGTTTTCTGAAGGGAGGGTGGCATAGTCTTTTGCTGTAGGTACATTGCTCAGCCTGGCCTCTGAGTGTTGCTCACAAAGCTGGTTCTATCTGAACAGCTGTGGTGATGGACGATAGGAGGGAGAGAGGAAGTTAGGGAACGATGGAGTGGAGTCATGTATAAAGAGACGGGGAATCAAGAAGAAATGGAGGTGGCAAAGTGAGAACCAACCAGACAAGAGGAGATATGCTAGCTTTCTATTAATTATTTATATAGCTGTGTTAAAGTACAGTTAACATACCATGGAATCCACTCAAGTGGATTTTAATATGTGGTGCAGCCATCCACAACCTAATTTCAGGATATTTTCATCACTTAGTAAAGACACCCCTTACCCTCTAGCAGTCATCACTCTTCATTCCTCATCCCCACCCCAGACATGGGTAACCACTGATTCGGTTTCTGTCTCTGTGGCTTTGCCTACTCTGGACATTTCGTACAAATGGATTCATATAATATGTGGTCTTTTCTTTTCACTTACAAAATGTTTTCAAAGTTCATATACATTTTAACATGTACAGTATTTTGTTCTTTTTTATTACCAAATAATATTCCATTATATGGATATACCACATTTTGTGTATTGGTTGAGGGACATTTGAGTTTTTACTTTTTAGCTGGTACAAATAATGCTTTTGTGAACATTTGTACACACATTTTTAAGTGTGCATATGTTTGCATTTGTCTTGGTGAACACCCAGGAATGGAATTGCTAGGTCAGATGGCAGATCTATGTTTAACTTTTGAGGTACAGCTTGACTGTTTGCCAGTGCAGCTGCTCCATTTTACATGTCCATTGGCAGTGTTACGAGGGCTCCAGTTTCTCCACATCACATCCTTGTCAATACTTGTTACTGTCTTTTTAATTATTGCCATTCGGGTAGGTGGAGAGTGATACCACATTGTAGTTTTAATCTGTAATTCCGTAATAATTAATATGTTTATCACACATTTGTATATCTTCTTTGGAGAAATGTCTGTTCACATACTTTGCACATTTTTAAATTGGGGTTTCTTTTTATTGTTGAATTTGAGAGTTCTTTATATGTTCTGGATGCAAGTCTCTTGTCAGATACATGATTCACAAGTATTTTGTCCTAATCTCTGTGTTATCATTTCAGTTCCTCAGTGGTATCATTTGCAACATAGGTTTCCACTTTCATGTAGCCCAATTTATACGAGGCCTGTCTAGAAGGTTTCCAGCCATGTAATATGAAAACTAGAGACATTTATTGAAGAAGATAGAAGAAACATTGTGCATAGGACAATGATGCCACAGTCCCCTTCCAAGTAGGCTCCTTGGGACCTCACACAGTTCTCCCAGTCACCATCAGCTGTCCCATCATAGTTTCCTGAATCTCATTGATGGTCAGAAATCTCTTTCCTTTCAAAGGTGATTTTAGTTTTGGGAAAAGCCAGAAGTCATAGGGTGTCAAATCTGGGCTGTAGAGGGATTCGCTGAGTCACTGGGTTGATTTGATATTTTGCCAAAAAATTCTGCATGAGACAGAATGCATAAGCAAGCACATTGTCACTATGAGGCTGCCAATCACCAGTTGCCCTAGCTTGGGCCTTCTGAATCATCTGAAGATTTTCCACAGAGAGATATCAAGCTTAATGCAAAATGTGGTGCAGACTCATCGCTCCACTTGCTCAGTCATTTGAATGCGATGGCCACACAGTGCGCATGCTCTCTCAATTGCACTTGCCTCCGCCACTGACTAGTGAGTGAAGTTTCCCTTTTTTTATTTTTTGTTGTATTTTTCCATTACCATGTAGTCCTCCTATACCCCCCTCCCCCCAACTGTCACCACACTGTTGTCCATGTCCGTGAATCCTTTTTCCTTTTTGCTCAATCCCTCCCTTGATCCCCTCACGTCCCCACTTTCCAGTTGTCATCCTGCTGTCCATCTATGAGTCTGTCCCCATTTTCCTTGTTAGTTCGGTTCATTGGATTCCATATATAAGTGAAATCACGTGGTATTTGTCTTTCTCTAACTCACTTATATTGTTTAGTATAACATTCTTCAGGTACATTCATGCTCTCTGAAGGGTAAAATTTTCTTTTTTAAGGCCGAGTGTCCCATAGTAGTTTTATCCACTCATCTACTGATGGACACCAAAGCTGTTTCCAGATCTTGGCTATTCTAAATAACACTGCATTGAGCATAGGAGTGTTTGTGTTCTTTCAATCTAGAGTTTTGAATTCTTTGGATAAATTCCCAGAAGTGTGATCACTGGGTCATAAAACAGTTCCATTGTTAATTTTTTGAGGTAACTCCATACTGCTTTCCACAGTATCTATACCAATCTGCTATGACATTGACAGTGCAGAAGGGTTCCGCTGTCTCCACATACTTGCCAGCCCTTCTTTGCTGGTTTATTGATGATGGCCTTTCTGACACATGTGAGGCGATATGTTATTGTGGTTTTATTTTACATTTCTGTGATGATTAGTGACATTGAGCATCTTTTCATATGTCTATTGGCCATCTATATGTCCTCTTTGGAGAAATGTCTATTCAGATCCTTTGCCCATTTTTTAATTGGTTTGTTTGTTTTTTTGGTGTTGAGCTTTGTAAGTGCTTTGTAAATTTTGGATATTAACCTGTCATCAGATATATTGGTGAATATGTTCTCCCATTCAGTGGTTTGTTTGTTTTTTTTAATTTTGTTGATGATTTTTTTTTTTGCTGTGCAAAACTTTTTAGCTTGATATAGTCCCATTTGTTTATATTCTCTTTTTCCTTTCACTGGGGAGATATATCTAATAAAATACTGCTACCAGCAATGTCCAAGATTTTGCTGCCTGTGTTTTCTATGATTTTTATAGTTTTAGGTTTAACATTTAAGTCTTTGATCCAATTTGAATTTGTTGTTGTGTGTGGTAAAAGAAGATGGTCTACTTTCATTTTTCTGCATGTGTCTGTCCAATTTTCCCAACACCATTTATTGAATAAACTGTCTTTAGCCCATTTTATGTGGTTGCTTCCTCTGTCAATATTAAATGACTATAAAGATGTGGGTTTTTTTCTGGGGTCACTATTCTGTTCCATTGATCTATCTGTTTTTATGCCAATACCATGGTCTTTTGATTACTATGGCCTTACAGTATAGTTTGATATTAGGCAGCTTGATTCCAACTTTGTTCTTCTTTCTCAGGATCGTTGTTGCTATTCAGAGCCTTTTAGGGTTCCATGTAAGTTTTTGAAATATTTGTTCTAGTTCTTTGAAGTATATCATTGGAATCTTGATAGCAATTGTTTTGGATCTATAGATTGCTTGACATAGTATGGGCATTTTAATGTTCATTCTTCCTACAAATGAACATGTTATGCTCCCACTTATTTGTATCTTCTTCTGTTTCTTTCTTCAGTGTCTTACAATTTTCCAAGTACAGGCATTTTATATCCTTGGTTAGGTTTCTTCCTAGGTATTTTATTCGTCTTGTAGCAATTTTGAATGAGATTGTTTTCTTAATTTCCCTTTCTTAGTTCATATTGGTGAATAAACATGTAACTGATTTCTAGGTATTAATTTTGTATTTTGCTACTTTGCTGAAATAGTAGTTTCTTGTGGAATCTTTGAGGTTTGTTTTGTACAGTTTCATGTCATCTGCAAACAAAGACAGTTTTATTTCTTCCTTTCCACGTGGATGCCTTTTATTTCTTCTTCTTGTCTAATTGCTGTGGCTAGGACTTCCAGTACTATGGTGAATAAGGGAGGTGAAAGCAGAAATCCCTGTTTTGTTCCTGATTTTAAGGCGAATGGTTGCAGATTTTGCCCATTGAGTATGATGCTGACACTGGGTTTGTCATATGTGGCCTTTACTATATTTAGATATGTTTCCTTTATTATTATGTTGCTAAGAGTTTTTATCATAAACGAGTGCTGGATTTTATGAGATATTTTTCCTTCAACTGTTGATATGATCATGCAGTTTTTATCCTTCATTTTGTTTATGTGGCAATTCACATTTTTGATTTGCAAATGTTGTCCTAGACTTGCATCCTGAAAGAAATTCCATTCAGTCATGGTGTATGGTCTTTTTGATGCATTGCTCTATTTGGTTTGCTGATATCTTGTTGAGGATTTTAGCAGCCATGTTCATCAGGGATATTGGCCTCTCCTTTCTTTGTAGTGTCTTTATCTGGTTTTGGAATCAGGATAATGCTGACTTTGTGAAATGAGTTTGGGAGCCTTCTGTTCTCTTGAATTTTTTGAAATAGTTTGAGAAAGAGAGGTGTTAGTTCTTAGAATGTTTGGTAAAATTCACCAGTGAAGCCCCCCAGTCCAAGGCTTTTGTTTGTTGGGAGTTTTTTGATTCCTGCTTCGCTTTTACCAGGTGCAATCGGTCTGTTCTTCCCTGATTTAGTTTTAGAAGATATGTTTCTAGGAATTTACCCATTTACTCCAGTTGTCTAGTTTGTTGGCACATAATTGTTCATAATAATTTCTTACAAACATTTCTATTTCTTTGGTATCAGTTGTTATTTCTCCTCTTTTATTTTTGATTTTATTTATTCGGGTATTTTCTCTTTTTTTCTTGATGAGTATGCTTAAAGGTTTGTTGCCAATCATGTTTTTATTAAATACTTTTGATTTTTATTGTTGATCAAGTAAACTTTTCTGCCTTTTCTCTCTACTCCTTCCCACCACCACAGCCTTCCCCACCTCCCTCTCCTGTTTCCACCACCCCCTTGTTATTGTCCATGTGTCCTTTATGGTTGTTCCTGTAAACTCTTCACATTTTTCCCCCATTGTCCCATCCCCTCTCCCTTCTGGTTACTGTCAACTGCTTCCCAATTTCAATGTCGTTGGTTATATTTTGCTTGCTTGTTTGTTTTGTTGATTATGTTCCAGTTAAAGGTGAGATCATGTGGTATTTGTCCCTCACTGCCTGGCTTATTTCACTTAGCATAATGCTCTCTAGTTCCATCCATGTTGTTGCAAAGGGTAGGATCTCCTTCTTTCTCTCTGCTGCGTAGAATTCCATTGTGTAAATGTACCACAGTTTTTTGATCCACTCATTTACTGATGGGCACTTAGGTTGCTTCCAGCACTTGGCTATTGTAAATTGTGCTGCTGTGAACATTGGGGTGCATAGGTTCTTTTGGATTGGTGTTTCAGGGCTCTTAGGATATAATTCTAGCAGTGGAATTGCCAAGTCGAAAGGCAATTCCATTTTTAGTTTTCTGAGGAAATTCCATACTGTTTTCCACAGTGGCTGCACCAGTCTGCAATCCCACCAACACTGCACTAGGGTTCCCTTTTCTCAACATCCTCTCCAACACTTGTTGCTTGTTGATTTCTTTACGGTGGCCATTGTCACTGGTGTGAAGTGGTATCTCATTGTGGTTTTAATTTGCATCTCTCTGATGGCTAGCAATACTGAGCATCTTTTCATATGTCTCTGGACCCTCTGTATGACTTCCTGGGAGAAGTGTCTGTTCAAGTCCTTTGCCCATTTTTTAATTGGGTCACTTGTCTTCTTAGAGTGGAGTTGTGTGACTTCTTTCTATATTTTGGAGATCAAACCCTTTTGTCTGAGGTATCATTGCCAAATACATTTTCCTATATGGTGGTTCTCTTTTTCATTTTAATGCTTTTTCCTTTAGTTGTGCAGAAGCTTTTTATTTTGATGAGATACCATTTGTTTCTTCTTTCCTTTATGTCCCTTGCTGTAGGAGACATAAGTGAAAACATTGCTACATGGAATACCTCAGATTTTCCTGCCTGTGTTCTCCTCTAGGACTTTTATGGTGTCACGACTTATATTTAACTCTTTTATACACCTTGAATTTATTTTTGGGTATGGTGTAAGTTGGTGGTCAAGTTTCATCTTTTTGAATGTAGCTGTCCAGCTCTCCCAATACCACTTGTTGAAGAGGCTATTTTTACTTCATTTTATCCCTTTGTCAAATATTAATTGACCATAGAGGCTTGGGTTTATTTCTGGGCTCTCTGTTCTGTTCCATTGGTCCATGTGTCTGTTCTTATGTGAGTACCAGGCTGTTTTGATTACAGTGGCCTTGTAATACAATTTAGTATTAGATATTGTGGTCCCTCCTGCTTTGTTCTTCTTTCTCAAAATTGCTGCAGCTATTTGGGGTCGTTTGTGGTTCCATAGAAATTTTTGAAGTGTTGGTTCTATATCTGTGAAATATGTTCTTAAATAGGTATTGCATTGAATCTATAAATTGCTTTGGGTAGTATGGACATTTTGATGATGTTAATTCTTCCGATCCATGAACACAGTATATGTTTCCATTTGTTTGTGTCTTCCTTAATTTCTTTCTTTAGTGTTGTGTAGTTTTCTGAGTATAGGTCTTTTACCTTCCAGGTTAGATTTATTCCTAGGTATTTTATTTTTCTTGTTGCTATATCAAATGGAATTTTTTTCCTGATTTCTGCTTCTGATGTTTCATTGTTGGTATACAAAAATACCTTTGATTCCTGAATAATGACTTTGTAACCTTCTGTTTGCCAAATTCACTTACTAGGTCTAGTAGTTTGTTGGTGGAGCCATAGGATTTTCTATGTACACTGTCATGTCATCTGCAAACAATGACAGTTTTGTTGTGTCTTTTCCAATTTGGATGCCCTTTATTTCCCTTTCTTGTCTGATTGCTGTGAGTAGGATTTCCAGTACTATGTTGAATAGAAGTGGTAAAAGTGGACAACTGTGTCTTGTTCCTGATCTTAGTGGGAAAGTTTTTAGTTTTTGCTCATTGAATATGATGTTGGCTATAGGTGTCTCGTATATGGGCTTCATTAGGTTGAGGAATGCTCCCTCTATTCTCACTTTGCTGACTGTTTTTATCATAAATGGGTGCTGTACCTCATCTAATGCTTTTTCTGCATCTATTGATATGATCATGTGATTTTTGTCTTTTCCTTTGTTTATGTGATGTGTTATGTTTTTGACTTGTGAATATAGTACCATCCTTGCATTTCTGGGGTGAACCCCACTTGGGCATGGGGTATGATCTTTTTTAATGTATAGCTAGATGTGGTTTGCCAATATTTTGTTGAGAATTTTAGTGTCTATGTTCATCAGCGATGTTGGCCTGTAGTTTTCTTTCTTTGTTGTGTCTTTATCTGGTTTTGGGATTAAGGTGATGCTGGCTTCATAAAAAGAGTTTGGCAGTCTTGCCTCTTCTTGGATTTTTTGGAATAGTCTGTGAAGGATACAGTTTAGCTCATCCTTAAATGCTTTGCAGAATTCTCCTGTGAAACTGCCTAGTCCAGGGCTTTTGCGTGCTGGCAGTTTTTTGATTATTGCTTCGATTTCACCAGCTAATATTGGTCTGTTCAAGATTTCTGCTTCTTTTTCATTGAGCTTTGGAACATTGTATTTTTCTAGAAATTTCTCCATTTCATCTAGGTTTTCAAACATCTTGGCATATGGTTCGTTGTAGTAATTTCTTACAATCCTTTGTATTTCTGTGGTATCAGTTGTAATCTCTCCTCTTTCATTTCTGATTGTGTTTATTTGTGTCCTCTCTCTCTTTTTCTTGATGAGCTTGCTTAAAGGCTTGTCGATTTTGTTTATCTTTTCCAAAAATCAGCTCCTGCATTTATTGATCCTCAGAATGGTGCTTTTAGTCTCTATGTTGTTTAATTCTGCTTTGATCTTCGTTATTTCCTTCCTCCTGCTTGCTCTGGACTGTCTTTGTTGTTGTTCTTCCAGTTCTTGTAGGTGTAGGGGTAGGTTGTTTGGTTGAAATGTTTCTACCTTTTTTAGGTAGGCCTGTATTACTATGAAATTCCCTCACAGGACTGCCTTTGCTGTGTCCCATAAGTTTTGGACTGTTGTGAGTTCATTTTCATTTGTTTCCAGAAACTTTTTGATTTCCTCCTTGATCTCATTCTTGACCCATTCATTGTTTAATAGCATGCTGTTCAATCTCCATGAGTTTGAGAGTTTTTGATTTTTTCCCTTGAGGTTGGTTTGTAGTTTCAGTCCCTTGTGGTCGGAGAAAATGCTTGATATGATTTCAGTTTTCTTGAATTTGTTGAGGCTTGTTTTGTGACCTATCATGTGGTCTGTCTTTCAAAGTGTTCCCTGTGATTTGAAAAGATTGTGTATTTTGCTTCTTTGGGATGAAAGGCTCTATGTATGTCAGTTAAGTCCATTTGATCTAGGACATTGTTCAGTGCCCCTGTATCTTTGTTGATACTTTGTTTGTAAGATCTATCCATTTTTGACAGTGGGGTATTGAAATCCCCTACTATAATTGTGTTGCTGTCAATATCTTTCTTGAAGTTCTTCAAGATTTTCTTTATGTATTTGGGTGCTCTTATGTTGGGTACTTATGTGTTTAGAGTGTTTATGTCTTCCTGATGGATTCTTCCCTTGAATATTATGAAGTGACCTTTAGAGTGAATTTAGAGACTTGCTGGGTAAACTAGCCTTGGTTGTAGGCCTTTGGTTTTCATTACTTGGAATATTTCTTGCCATTCTCTTCCGGATTAGAGCATTTCCATTGAGAAGTGAGCTGCTCTTGCGGTCCTGTTCGGCGGGACCGCGTGTCATTGTGGAATGCTTGGCCTAAATCCCCAGACAAGTGACGAATAAATTCTCGCGGACTAAAGGAATCCAGTGGAGAAAAAGGGATGTGTGGCCGATCTCTCAGTGATGAAGAGAGGGTGAGGGAGAGATGGGGGGAAGAGAGAGAGTGGGCCAGAGAGAGAAAGGGTCAGAGAGAGGGCCAGAGCAGGCCAGAGAGTGTGGGAGAGGGTCCCAACCCCTGCCTGGACAGGTTTTTATTGATATTCTAGCTAGATTATATCAAGAATGGTCCTTCTTTACTATGCACAGGTTTGCTTTAGGTGGTTACCATAACAAAGGAAAGAATGTTGCTAATCCCATCAAGATAAAGATCATTTGCAAATATAAAGGGAAAAGAGGCTGAATTGGTTACATCCAAACTTGAGAGGTTTAGCATAGATTTTAGGAAGTTACTTTAAAGATGTGCAGTAAATATTTGTTGCCTCAATTCAGGATGAGGGAGTTTTTAGCAAAAGCAAATCTCAAAGTGGCCTAGGAGCAATGCATGCCTGATTCCCCAGGGGAAACCTGTTCACGGATGTTCTCGGCATGCCAGGTGCGTCTGTCTGCATTCAGAGCCAGAGCTGAGCCATTAGATCACATCACACACAGATAGGTTTCCTATAAGCTGCTAGTCTTATCGGGGCTCCCTTGTATGTTTCTTCCTGTTTCTCCCTTGCTGCCTTTAAGATTCTCTCTCTGTTTTGGAATTTTGCCATTTTAATTATGAAATGGCCCTCTTTGCGTTTCTCTTTTTGGGCTCTCTATGTTTCCTGGATTTCTGTGACTTTCTGTCTCATCAAAGTAGTGAAGTTTTCCATCATTACCTTTTCAAACAGAATTTCTAACCCTTGCTCTTCTTCTTCTCCTTCTGGTACCCCTAAGTATACGGATATTGTTACGTTTCATGTTGTCTTGTAGCTCCCTTACCTCTTATTTGTTTTTTCTGAGTCTCTTTTCCTTTTCTTGCTCTTTCTGGATGTTTTTTTCTACCTTGTCCTCCAGCTTGCTGATTCGATCCTCTGCTTCATCCAGCCTGCTTGTCAGTCCTTCTAGTTCTCTGTGAGATCCTTGAGCATCTTTATAACCATTATTTTGAATTGTATATCTGATCATTTGGTTACCTCCATTTCATTTAGCTCTTATTGTGGGGAGTCTTCCATTCCTTTTGATTGCATGTTCCTTTTTTGTCTCCCCATCTTAGGTGACTCTGTTTGTCTGTGCCTCTTCATGTTTTGCTCTGCTAGCTGTCTTTGTAGGGTGAACATCTATGGTAGGAATTCTATGGGATTCAGTGGTGTGGTCTCTTTGATCTCCTTGTCTGGACACTCTGGGTTTGACCTTTCTTTTGTTTGTGTGGGCTCTCTTGTTGTACTTGGGTTTTTACCTTTTGGTGGTTCCTTTGTTGGTGGTTTTTCTCCTCCAGCAGGTATACTGATGTTTGCAGCTCCCACCTATTCTTGTGTGTGATGAGTGGCAGGGCGTAGGCAAAATGGATTAAGACAGCTGGAGAGAATTTTATGGGATTTAAAGTACCAGCGAGTAGAGGAGAGATAGGATAGTCTTTTAATAAGTATAGTATTAACTGTGATATTTCACCCAACTAGCCACTTTTTATAAAAGGTGAAAGAGAGATAAGAGTCTTGTTAGAGAGGAGGAGGATTATGAGTTAAATTCAGAAAAAAAAGCTGTTGTGCCAGGTTGGATGATGAGATATAGTGAGAGTAAAGGATAGAAAGTAGGTGTAGTGAGAGAGAGAATAGAGTTAATCACAATAATAGTGCTCAGGAATAAAGTGAAGTGGGCTAAGATCATGGAGGGTTGTTGTTTTGTATGTACAATTGAGTGCAACAATTATTTACAATAGTACTGGAACAACAATAATATGACAAGAAATATAAGATTTGGATAACCAGAATAGAAAGTACCTGATCAAAAGTAGTCTGTTATTGGTACACGAGTGAAGTGAAAGAAGGAAAATTAAAATACAATAAAGACAGATAAGGAACACCAGTCAAACAATGCACTTAAACAGAAATAAAAGAAAGAAAACTAAACATAAAGAAGAGAAATAAAAAACACACTAATAAAATGAAAATGGTAAAAATAATGAAAAATAATAATAATACACATAATAAAATGCCAACTCTATGGGATAGCAAAGTGACCTTTGTCTCAGTTTCTCAATTTTAGGGGTTAGCCTATGTTCCCCTTTCCGACCTGTCTCTGGAACCTTCGTAACTCCACATCTTAATCGCCTCACTCGAGGGGAAAAAAGAGGAAGAAAAAAGTAATAAGCCTCTTGCTGACTTTAAACCCGGTGAGCGAGTTCTGCTGGTCTTCTTAGATGCTACAGGAAGAGGGGGGCTGGGCTTTGCGTTTCTCCCTTCCTGTCATTTTGAGAGGCTGGGGACCAGGTCTAGGCCAAAATATTCAGTTGCCCAGCCTTTGGCCTACATCCTCAGTGAGCTGCCAGGTTCAAATCAGCCACTCAGTCTCTGGGGGTGTGCACGTGAAATCACCCTTGGGTGAGCCAGCTGCTCCTAGAGAGCTCCTTGCAAAGCTGCTGCCTGCTGTTCTTAACAAGCACACGGCTTTTCACACAGCCCCACTTTCCAACCAGCCTGGAGACCGTCCCAGTCAGGGTCTGACACAGCCCAGCTCCTCCCCTCTCCAGACGTCACCCGGCACCTCAGTTTCTCTGGTGCCAACATCCACAGTTCCAGCGGATGTGTACCACCTCTGTGTGTCTCCCACTTTGTCTCTATTCCCCCCAGTGACTTCTAGCATCCACATCCCTCCTGGTGTCGGGCTGCTCTCCCTGCTCTGGTTGGGGAGGGAGCTGATGATCTAACTCCTCTCCCTGTGTCCTGCGGCAGGCGCCGGGCCGGGGGCCACACCAGCCTAGGTCCCTGCGCAGATCCCAGCGACCTTATCGTCCCAGTGCAATCTCCTCACCATCTGTTTTTCAGTGTCCTCTATAATTTTTGGCTTCCAAACTTCACATAAGCTGGGATTCCGTTGGCTGTTCGCTCTGTTCCTCAGAAGGTTGGCTAGGTGTTCCAGCTGGGCACAGGGAGAACTGGGATTCGCTCCCACCTACCTCACCACCATCTTCTTGGATCTGTCAATCATGTTTATCTTTTCAAAGTACCAGCTCTTGGATTCATCGATCTGTTGTGTCTTTTTTTTTTAGACTCTATTTCATTTATTTCTGTCCTGTTCTTTATTCTTTCCTTCCCTCTATTCACTTTGGGCTTTCTTATCTTTTTTCAAGTTCCTTTAAATGTGAGATTAGAGTGTTTATTTGAGCTTTTATTGTTTGTTGAAATAGGCCTGTAATGTCATGAATTTCCCTCTTAGGATTGCTTTTCCAGTGTTCCACAGATTTTGGATTGTCATGTCCTCATTTTCATTTGTTTCAAGGTACCTTTTGATTTCTTTCTTGACCTCGTTGTCGACCCATTCATAATTTAATGACATGTTATTTAGCTTCCATGTCTTTGTGTGTGTTTTTCAGCATTCTTGTGATTGATTTCTAGTCATAACATTGTGGTCAGAGGAGATGTTTGATATGTTTTCAGTCTTCTGAAATTTGTTGAGACTCATTTTGTGTCCTAAGATGTGGTCTAATCTAGAAAACATTCCACATGCACTAGAAAAATATATATTTGGGGTGAAAGTCTCTGAAGGTATGAATTAAGTCCATTTGATGTAGTATATCATTTAAGGCCACTGTCTCTTTGTTGAATTTCTGTCTGGAAGATCTATCCATTGAAGTCAATGTCGTGTTAAAATCCCTAACTGTGCCTTTATTTCTGTTGATCTCTACCTTTATGTCCGTGAAAACTTGCTTTACGTACATAAGTGCTCCTGTGTTGGGTGTGTAAATGTTTACTGGGCTTATATCCTCTTGTTGGATCGTTCCCTTTATCACTATGTAGTGTCCTTCTTTGTCTCTTACTTAGCCTTGGTTTTAAGTCTCTTTTGTCAGATATAAGTACTGCTATCCCAGGTTTTTTTCTTTTCCATTTCCTTGAAATATCTTTTTCCATCCCTTTACTTTAGTCTGTGTGTATCTTTCAGTCTGAGATGAGTCTCTTAGTGGCAGCATGTATATGGGTCTTGTTTTCTTATCCATTTAGCTACCCTGTGTTTCTTGGTTGGATAATTTAAGCCATTTACATTTAAGGTGATTATTGTTAGATACACATTTAGCACCATTTTATTCTTAGACTATTTTCCTCTGGGTTTTTTTTCTTTCTCTTTTTCTTCATAAAGCAAGCCCTTTAACATTTGTTGCAGTACTGATTTGTAAAAAAAGCTAAACTCCTTTAGCTTTTCTTACCTAGAAAGTTCCTTATTTTTCTTTTGACTTTAAATGATAGCCTTGCTGGGTAAAGTAGCCTTTGTTGTAAGTCCTTGCTTTTCATCACCTTGAGTATTTCAAGACACTCCCTTCTGTCCTGAAATGTTTGTGTTGAGAACTCAGATGTCAGTCTCATTGGTGCTCCCTTGTAGATAAGTAACTTCCTGCATTTTTCTTGTGACTTTTAGAATTCTCTCCTTGTCTTTAAACCTTGTCATTTTAATTATGATATGTCTTGGTGTGAACCTCTTTGGGTCCAAGTTGTGTGGGACTCTCTGAGCTTCCTAGACTTCTGTATCTTTTTCCTTTGCAAGATTAGGGAAGTTTTTGGTCAATATTTCTTCAAATAGATTCTCCCTCCCTTGCTTACTCTCTTCTCCTTCTGGTATTCCCATGATGTGGATGTTGTTACACTGTATGTTGTCTAAAATGTTTCTTTAAGTTCTCTTCATTTTCTAAAATTCTCTTTTCTTTTTGCTGCTTTGCCTGGGTGTTTTTTCTTACCACGTCTCCAAATCACTCATTCATTCCCCTGCTTCATCTAACCTACCATTTATTCCTTCCATTGTATTATCTATTTCAGGTATTGCATTCTTTATTTCTAACTGGTCCTTTCTTACGGTTACTCTGTCTTGTTTCATGCTATTGAGTATCCTTATGATCATTACTCTGAACTCTCTATGTGATAAATTGTTTGCCTCCATTTCATCTAGTTCTTCCAGAGCATTCTCTTGTTCTTTCATTTGGGGTCTGTTTTTTTGTCTTCCCATTTTGGCTGCTTTTTTAATATGTTTTTTTATAATATAATATTATTAACATCTACAATGTTATATGATATAGTATTGGGTTGGCCAAAAACTTCATTTAGTTTTTTTCCCTAAAAGACATATTTTTCATTTGTACCAATAACTTTATTGATTTAGAGATTTTTGAGCATGTTGGCTCTCTCCTGCTATTGACTTCTAGTGGGTAGAGTCTGGAGGTGCTGCTAAACATCTTCCAATGCATAAGACAGCACCACAGCAGACAATTATGTGGCCAAAATGTCAGTAGTACCAAGAAACTTTGCAAAGCTCTTTTAACAGTTCAGTCAATCACAGCACCTTCTCCATACACTGCACAAATATTTTTTTGCACTTCAGTTGCATTTTGTACCTTTCTTGAAATAATAAAACATAATATACCAAAATGTTGCGTATCTTCTTCCATTTTCAGTATTTAAATGGCTGCACAAAAATTCACCTATTTTGATATTTTTTAAAATGCAGGTTGATATGACAGCTGTCACCATACAATCTTACAAAATTGTTTCGAATGAAGTTAAAGACAGCTAAGTACTACTAGAGCCATTGTATGGAAAAAAACTAAGTGAGCTTTTTGGCCAACCCAGTATTATAGCATCTGTAATGTTGTTATTAACATCTTATATTCTTCTGATGTATTTGTTACAAAATGCTTTATTCTTATTTCATTAGTTTTTACCCATTGTCCCTTTTATTTTCCAGGCTACCTTCCAGGACACCACGTGACATTTAGTTGTCTCCTTAAGCTCCTCTTGACTGTGAGGGTCTCTCAGACTTTCCTTGTTTTGATTATCTTGACAGTTTGGAGGACAACAGGGTGGTAGTTTGTAGAATGTCCTTGAAGTGGGGTTTGTCTGGTGTTTTTTTCATGATTGGACTGGGATTGTGTGTCTTGGGGAAGAAAACCACAGAGGGAAGGTTCTGTTTCCATCATATCGTATTAAAAGTCCATACTGCCTACATGACTGAATCACTTTTAACAGGAACCTTGATCACCTGGCTGAGGTGGTATTTGCCCAGTTCCTTCACTATAAAGTTACTCTTTTATTTTTTAAGTCTCTATGCCTCACTCTTTGAAGGAAGTGACTGTTTGCGGCCCACTTAAGGAATGGGGAGATAGGCTGTATCTTCTAGGTGATTTATTGCTTATACTTGTTATGTAAGTATATCAGGAATACCAGTCATACCCAGCCAATTGTGTCCTAGATGATGAAGTGACCTATGGAATATATTGAGTCTGACCCTGAATGCTGCATTTTTGGGTCACTTTAATGGTTTCTAAACAAGTCGTATGACATCTGTTCAGCAGTCAACACAAATATCTCATTCACATGCACAAGAAATCTGTATGTTAACCCTCCTGCATCTTTATTTCAGAGGCAGAGCTCCCATGTAGATGTTCCTCCCTCATTCTGCAGGATGATGTGTCCATTAAAGCAGGCACTCGGGCCATGCCCCACCCTGGCACCTTGCTAGACATTGGGCAAAGTGAGATGTGGTCCTTGTCCTCAGAGAGCAAACATACGGTTTACTTGGAGGACAGACCGAGGCACCTGCCCTGCGCCGAGACGCATGCAGCAGCGTGGCAAGTGGGGGGTCCCCAGACTAATGCGGGGGAGCCAGGTGGGCTTGCCCTGTAACAGCTTCCTGTTACTCTTCCATGCTCTTGTCACACTTCACTGGCTATTTTGGTTTTGGGATTTGAAATATGTTGGTAGCTTCCTCTCATGATTTTAACTTTGTCTTTTAGTGCATACAATGTCCCTCTTCATTTTGAAGAGTAACTGGCATGTGTGATTAGCCATACAAATCTAGGTTTTTAAGATTTAAAAATTGTTCTTTTTAATAGATTGGTGAAAACAGAACAATAACCTTTCTGAGCAAAAGAACCATTATTTTATATTTATTTATTCAGCAGATAGTTGAGTGCCACCGCCCATCTTGGCAAAGCTCATCTTTCAGTGGAAGAGGCGGCGGTTCTGAGCCCCTCTGCAGACTTCCCTGCGTGTCCACTGTCGCACCTGCTTGAAAGACAGTGGTCTGCCACCGGCTGCAACAGAAGCTGTAGGAAGCTTCCACTGCTTTAGAGGGAGCACGACTCTTCTGCCTGTGGTTTAGGGACCACAGGAACAAGGGAAGCTCATGGAGGAGCTGCAAGCCAATGCTACAACTTTTCCTAATCTGCTCAGAATTTGTTTTCACTAAGAATCACTTCCCCTTCCTCCACCCCTTCTTCCCCATTTCTCTCCATTCTCCCTCCTCCTTCCAGTTCTGCCCCCTTAACCCTCATCTCCCCATTCTCCTTCTAACTGCCCCACTGCCCTACTCTACCCACATAGCCACTGCTGGAAATGACCTTGCTTATCTAATTTTACTTCTTACTGTGAAAGAGACCACTCAGCTTCCTTCTCAGAAACCCTCTATAACATTGTAAGCCTAATTCAGGCACTCAAAAATAACTAGCTTTGTCTTGCCCTTTCTTCTCCAAACTATTATTATAAGACTTAAGAGCAAAACACAGCAGACTATTCCTGCCTCTCCTTTGCTGCCTCTTCATCCCTTCTTCAGATGTCTCGTGGCTTAGGCCTGGCCCCTTCTTCTCTGTCATTCTGCTTCTCTCTCACGTCATCAGATCCATGCCTGTGACCTACTGCATTTGTATGTCACAGACTCTCAAATTGCTATCTCAGTGTTGTCTCTCATCTTCCAGACCTGCGTGTGTACTGCCTGTATGGCATCCTCTGGGACATCTTAGATAGAAGAGGTCTACAGTCAGCCTTGTCATCGCCATCACTCCTCTTCTTCCTGGAGTTCTTTGTCCAAGAGGGTGTCACCCATCCAGCTGCATGAGCGAGAAGTCTGGGGTCTCCTAGAGCAGCCTGTCTCTGGAATGTGAATGCTGGTCTCCATTGTCAAACACTGTTCCTTTGTTGGGACTGCTTTTTAATCTTCCGATGCCTCTTCCCATCAGCTGTTCTCCCGCCCAGCCCCTTCTCCCTTCTACAGCTGGAGTGGTCAGTGCCCCCCACTTTGTCTCCAGTGATGAGCACAGAGGCTGGTATATAGGGAGTGCTTGGTGTTTAGACAGTAAATGAAGCCCTCTAGTTTGACCACACCTATCATTTATCTGTTCTCATCCTGCGGACTTTTTTGTTGTATAATTATTAGTTAGCTTCTAACACTGTCCTGTTCTACTTTTGCATTCATGTCACTTAACAAACTTCTTGAAATCAGTCTGTTAATTACCTCTTTCTCAAGAGCTTCCTAAAGTGCACCTCCTCCCCAGAACACTAACAATGTGACGGATGTGGACTCTCCCTCTTTTAACTTCTCCCATCCCATTCATGAACATTGACATTATTTAGCTGGAAATAACCTACACTTGAGTTGTGTATTGAACATTTTGCTTTCTGCACATGCCTTTTTAGAAGTTGCATAATTTAAGACTTTACAGACGTTATAAACTATGAATAATTTTAACACTGTATAGATTTCATTTGTGTTGGAAAGCAAGTTATTAAAAAAGTATGGATGACTAAATTTGTTTCTTTCTGATGCAGTAGTTCCACTTTGTAAATGATAAACTATAGAAAAAATAATTTCATGATTTAGGGAAGTTTAAAACATACTAATAAACAGGTTTTTCACCAGTGGGAATTTCAAAAGGCATTGTTATCCAACCCAAGTGGTGAGTTTTGTGGGCATGATGTCTGTCCTCAAACTAAATTGTGCCAGTTTATACATCCTATTATATTTGTTTTTATTTTCTATCTTCAGCTGATACCATATGATTTCACTCATATGTGGAATCTAATAAACAAACAACTAACAAGCAAGATAGAGACAGACTCATAGAGAGCAGGCTGACAGCTGGTGGGGTGCTAGGGAGCACAGGGCTGGCGCAGTGAGGAAAACAGACTCATGGGCATGGACCACGGTGTGGCGACTGGGGGGGGGGGGGGGGGGGGGGGGGGGGGGAGGGAGTATGAGGAGGGTAAGTGGTAATGGAAAAAATACAATTAAATAAACAAAAATGGACTTATCAAATCAAAACCATAGTGAGGTACTCCTTCACACCGAAATAAGTCAGACACAAAGGGAAAAATATTGTATGATTCCACCTGTATAAGGTACCTGGAGTAGTCAAATTCACGAACACACAGTAGGATGGTGATTACCAGGGGCTGGGGAGGGGAGTGCAGTGTTGTTGTACAGAGTTTCAGTTTGGGAAGATGAGAAAGGTACGGAGACACCGATGGACAGTGATGATTTCACAGCGATATCAATGTACTTAACATAGAACCTTACACTTAAAAATGGTTGAATGGTAAGTTTTATATTATATATATTTTACCACAATAGGTTTATCAACAGTGCATATAAATCTACAGATACTTCAGAGTAAAATATTTAATTTAAAAAGCTACAGATAAAGATAGGTTTATTCCTTTCACATTCTTTGTTCTACTTATTGGAATATTTGTTGTTTGTCAAATTTGTATCATGATCATAGTTGATAGAATGAGGAATTAACCTGTGGCTCCTGGATTGTAAATAATTTCTGCCTTGGAGTCTCAAAACCCAGCTACATCCACACACTCCAGTTATGGAGTGTGCACATTGTACATCAGACTGAACCCTTGACTTTTTAAAAATAAGTATGATTAGGTAATAAATCCCTGTTTAAAGGTTGGCGGAATGGAGTTAAACCATTTTAGAATTTGTTTATATAGGCTTATGCGTGAGAGAAAACAAGTTGCTTAGTCCTGGCATTTTCCTGTGCCCTAGGTATACCTTGAAAGACTTCTGACGTATGCGGAGATAGATATCTGTCCAGCCAACTGGAAGCGAATTGTCCTGGGGGCTATCCTGCTCGCCTCCAAGGTGTGGGATGACCAGGCAGTGTGGAATGTGGATTACTGCCAGATCCTGAAAGACATCACTGTGGAGGACATGTGAGTGGGGGGAGGGTGGTTGGAGGGTGGCGGGTGCAGTCGCTGTTTATGAAGGAGATCGTGTCCCTTTCGAATGCTCTTTCTAGCGCAGAATGAATGAGTTTTATTGACCGTCTACTGGGAGCAGACAGACGACGAGGGCACAGTTGTGGAATGTTGTGTGCAAAAGCCTGCATTTCTCTTCGTTGTGGATCGTGGACAGGCACTGACAACACTGCTTTGTGAAACTGGTTGCAGCCAAACTTCTGTCGCATCCCTTAGGAAGGGGCGGGGCAGCGCCGCGTGCGCGGTGGCGGTGGCCTCCACCCGGCTGTGCCTCACTGCAGATGGAGAGAACGGGCTAAGGTCCTGCACCCGGCGTTTGTGGGCGGCAGCCGAACCAAAAAGCGGAAGAGCTAAAACCTTATGTTTCTTTTTACTTTCAGAGAGGGGGTTTTTACTGTTCTGTCGTTCTTACATGTTTAGTTGCTTAAAATCAGCATTCTGCCCAGGAAGCCTGTCATGTAATTTCATTGTTAGGGGCGCATATTCTCCGGGCTGCGCTCCAGTACCCACAGCCCAGCGGAGGTGCCATAAATTCTGGGCAGAGGGGAGAGTTATCCACCTGAGGACAGCCTTAAGATGTCTCAGATGGTTCAGCCCTCAGATTCAGGTGTGGACTGTTAGCAGGAGACCTGCAGGCCTAGTCCCTGGGATGTCTGGGCTCCGGACGCAGGATGCAGGCTCAGAGCCTCTTAGGAGGAGGGAAATGTCTGGAAGAGAAGCAGGATGAGCGCCTTCCAGTTGCGTGCGGTTCGGAGGCACTTCTGACACTGTTCGCGCTGAGACTTGTCTCATTGTTTGTTTGGCTTTCCTGAGGAAGCCCTGGGCTGGAGGAGGTTCCCAACCGTGTGTCCCAGTCATCCTGGGAATGCAGGATCTTCACAGTGCCTGTGACTTCTGCCTTGTGCAGTGTCACATGGATTTCTCAGCACCCTGGGCACCTGTGCCCTGGTTCTGACTTGCTGAGCTCCCCATTTTGTGGCCCTATGGAGCACACCTGTTCATCATTTGGGTCTTTTGTTGCAGAACTGATTCCTGCTGCTGACCTATAAAAACTCCTTCCTGTGCCTATAGTTCTGTATTGTAAAAACTAAGAAAAGTATAAAGAAGTTTTTGATAGTGATAAAAATAGAATTCTTGATTATATTTCAAAGTGAAAACAGCTGTGAAAATAATTGTCATTTAGACCATAAAGGAGAAGGACACTTGGGTGCAAGGTGTAAGAAATACTGACTGCTTTACTGGGGGCTATTCCCTCATCAACTGCTCGATACCGTGTGACACTGAACTGTGCACCACAGGGATCACATCAAGATAGCATCTTCTCCTTGGTGTGAGGAAGATGATACACAACCAGTGACTTGGTGTGGGTGTGATACTGAGGCTCTGCAAGAGCAGGTGGAGGCCTTCCCCACCATGAGCAGTTGTATCTACTTAAGTGAAAAAGTAAGATGCCTCCTGAAGTCAGTGTATGTCTCAATCTTTTCATCATATGTATCCCAGCAGTTTCTGGAAGAAATGCGATACAATGCAAATTACAAATACAGAAGCATTAAAGAAAGAGAACAGAAAAATGAAGAATGAAAAGCATGGGGTAGGGAGGCGATTCATTTTGTTCTATTATTCTTTTATGGTTTTTTTAATTTTATTTTTTTATTGTATTTTTTCTAGTTGCCATTTATCCCCCATATGTCCCCCCCCCCCTGTTATCTCCACACTGGTATCCATGTTCATGAGTCCTTTTTCATTTTTGCTCCATTCCTCCACCCCCTAACCACCCCCCACCACGAGAGCTGCCAGCCTGCTCTCCATCTATGAGTCTGTCCGTATTTGCTTGTTAGTTCAGTTTGTTCATTAGATTCCGCATATGAGTGAAATCGTATGGTATTTGTCTTTCCCTGACTGGCTTATTTCACTTAGCATATAATGTTCTCTAGGTCCACCCATGCTGTTGCAAAGGGTAAAACTTTCTCTCTCTTTTTTTTTTTTCAGACAAGTATATTCCACTGTGTAGATGTCCCATAGTTGTTTTATCTGCTCACCTAATGATGGGCGCTTGGGCTGCTTCCATAACTTGGCGATTGTAAATAATACTTCAATGAACACAGGGGTGCTTATGTTTTTTCGAATTAGTGTTTCAGATTTCTTCAGATAAATTCCCAGAGGTAGGATCTCTGGGTCATAAGGCAGTTCCGTTTTTAGTTTCCACAAGAACTGCACCACAATTTGCATTCCCACCAACAGTGCAAAAGGGTTCCCCTTTCTCCACATCCTTGTCAGCACTTGTTGTTTCTTGATTTATTGATGATCTGTATGTCCTCTTTGGAGAAGTGTCTATGTTCAAGCCTTTGCTCGTTTTTAATTGATTGTTAGTTCTTTTGGTGTTGAATTTTATAAGATCTTTATAAATTTTGGATATTAACTTCTCATCAGATGTGTAGGCGAATATGTTCTCCCATTCAGTGGGTTGCTTTTTTATTTTGTTGATGGTTTCCTTTGCCGTGCAAAAACTTTTTAGTTTGATGTAGTTCCATTTGTTAATTGTTTCTTTTCTTTCCCTTGCCTGAGGAGATAAATTAGATAAAATACTGCTACGAGCAAGGTCTGAGATTTTTGCTGCCTATGTTTTCTTCTACAATTTTTATGGTTTGGAGTCTAACAGTTAAGTCATTGATCCACTTTTAATTTATTCTTGTGTGTGGTATAACAAGGTGGTCCAGTTTCATTTTTCTACACATAACTGTCCAATTTTTCCAGCACTGTTTATAGAATAAACTATCTTTAGCCCATTGTATGTGCTTGCTTCCTCCGTCAAATATTAATTGACTGAAGGTGTGAGTTTATTCCGGGCTCTCTGTTCTGTTCCATTGATCTGTGTGACTGTTTTTATGCCAGTAGCAGGCTGTTTTGATTACTATGGCCTTAGAGTATAGTTTCACATTAGGTAGTGTGATACCTCCAGCTTTTTCTTCTTTCTGAACATTGCTGTTGCTATTTGGGGTCTTTTGTGGTCCATATAAATTTTTTGGAACATTCATTCTATTCTGTGAAATATATCACTGGTATCTTGATAGTAATTGCGTTGAATCTATAGATTGCTTTGGGTAGTATGGACATTTTAATGATGTTAATTCTTCCTATCCATGAACATAGTATATGCTTCCACTTACCTATATCTTCTTTAATCTCTTTCTTCAGTGTCTTATAATTTTCCATGCACAAGTCTTTTACATCCTTAGTTAAATTTATTTCTAGATATTTTATTCTTTTTTTAGCAATTGTGAATGGGATTGTTTTCTTAATTTCCCTTTTTATTAGTTCATTGTTGGCATGTAAAAATGCAACTTATTTCTGGATATTAATTTTATATCCTGCTACTTTACGGAATTTATAGTACTAGTAGTTTCTTGGTGGAATCTTTGGGGTTCTCGATGTACAATTTCATGTCATCTGCAAATAAAGACAGCTTTACTTCTTTCCAATTTGGATGCCTTTTATTTCTTCTTGTCTGATTGCTGTGGCTAGGACTTCCAGTTCTATGTTGAATAAGACAGGTGAAAGCGGATATCCCTGTTTTATTTCCAATCTTAAGGGGAATGCTTGTAGTTTTTGCCCATTGAGTATAATGCTGGCAATGGGTTTGTTATATGTGGCCTTTATTACATATACATATGTTCCCTCTGTTTCTACTTTGCTGAGAATTTTTATCATAAATGGGTGCTGGATTTTACCAAATATTTTTTCTGCCTCTGTTAATATGTTCATGTGATTTTTATCCTTTGTTTTATTTCAGTAGTATATCCCATTTATTGATTTAAGAATATTGTATCAGCCTTGCATCCCCAGAATAAACCACATTTGATCATGGTGTATGATCTTTTTGATGCATTGCTGCATTTGGTTTGCTAATATTTTGTTGAGGATTTTAGCATCTCTGTTAATCAGGGTTATTGGTCTATACTTTTTTCTTGTAGTGTCTTTATCTGGTTTAGGAGTTAGGATAATGTAGGCCTCATGAAATGATCTTGGGAGTCTTCCCTTCTCTTCAATTTATTGAAATTGAGAAGGAGAGTTGTTAGTTCTTCTTGGACTATTTGGTAGAATGTATCTGAAGCCATCTGGTCCATTGTTTTTGTTTGTTGGGAGGTTTTTTTATTACTGCTTCGTTTTTTTATTAGGTGTAATCTGCCTATTCAGATTCTTCCTGATTTAGTTTTGGAAGATACATGTTTCTAGGAATTTATCCACTTTGTCCAGGGTGT